>MU785996.1:59601-78808 GCA_026770625.1 Nicotiana glauca
TATTTCAGAATAATTGTGGTAGGAATACATGTAGCTTAACGTGGAAGATTATCGTTGTGACCTATCTATGCATATGAGTTGTGAAATACATGGAAATGGTATTGATGGCCTTGGAAGTTCATGTAAATTATTGTTGTCACTCCTTGAGAATTATTGTTGTTATTTCTTGAGTGTTGTTGTTATTCTTGTGACTTGTTGGTTGTGGTATTGCTTGTGAATTGTGATTTGCTCGGTGGGATCGGGTTGAGCGCCGCAACACGAAGTAATAAGGTGTGGGTTGTGATGATAAGGGTGGCCGAGGTAATAAGGTTGGAAAGAGATCGAAATCGCCATTAAAATAAAATTTTGAACCAATTGTGAAACTATTGATGTGGAAATATGGAAGAGGAAATAGGAGAGATTGTAAATTTGTTTGGTTTGATTGTTCTCTCATTGTGGATTTGATTGTTATTTCTATTACAATTACATACTTGTTTATGGAGGAGAGGTTGTATACCTGTTTGGCTTAATTGTTCTCTTCTTGTGGATTTGATTGTCGTTCTATTACTAATGCTTACTTGTTTATGGTTCGAGTTTACTTGGAGCAAAGTTTGTTCATACATACCAATACAATTCAAATGTACTGACGTCCCTTTTGCTGGGGACGCTATATTCGTGTTATGATTGTAGGTGGATATGTAGCAGGTACTCCAGCCCACCGTTCGTAGCTCTCCCTCCGCCTTCCATCAGCTTTTTGGTGAGCCCCATTCCCCTCGGGGCCCTGCGTGGCTTAGGCTACTTGTTTCCGTAGTTTTATTTTGCTATTGTGTAAGGTATAGCCGGAGCCTTGTTACCAGCAAATACTGTATTATCCTATTGTACTTTTAGAGGCTCCGTAGACAGTGGATGTGGGTAAAAACTTATGTATATCCCCGTTTCTTTTGTTGGGCAACGAATTAATAACTTCACTAACTACTATGTATGTATATTTTGCAAAAAAGGGTGTTTTAAGTTAATTATATGGCTAGTTCTTGCAAATAATGAGTAAGGAAAACATGGGGTAACGCGTGGGGTAGGAAAGGCACCCAGGTCCGCTTGGCTGGGGCTTCCCGGTCAGGCGCCAGTCATGTCTCTCGAATTTGGGGTGTGACAGTATGATAAACATATAAGAACATGGTAAAAAATACAGTAGAGAACTCTACAAGACACTAGTATAGGAAAACACGGTAAGAGAAGCATACAAAAGATGATACGAGAACACAACAGAGGCAAACACACGAATAACAAAGAAGAAAAATCATAAAACACTTAAACACTTTCCAGAAAACCCTAAATTGGAAAAGAATTGAAAGTAATTTTCAAAAGAAAAAATTAGGGAAATCGTTTGAAAACTCAAGTAGAGCATAGATACACAACATATCTAAAGAGAATCGGAGAAAAACCTCGAAAGTTTAGGGTTTCAGAGGAACCCTAGAATGAGAAAAGCTTGGAAAAGTCATCGATCGGAGTCGAAGAAGGTCAGAATCAGACTCAGAAGGCTAGGATACGCTGGAGAAAGGCCGGAAAACTCGAGTCGGTGAAGGTCTGAGTGAAGAAATTCGAGGTCTGGCCTCGAATCTTCAAGTATCAGGTACATAGGAGTAGTAGGACGTGAATATAGGCCATCCATGGCCTGAGAGGCCATGGATTCCGGCGAGTTGGATGTTGAAAATGGTAGAAGGTGATTAGGGTTTCGAGAGAGTTCGAGAGAGTTTGAGAGGGAGAGGGTATTCGGAGGCGGCTGAGAGAAGAGAATGAGTTAGGGTTAGGGGTGTGGGTGGATTAAAAAAGGTAAGGAGTGATCGTGGCCGTTGATCAGAGTGATCAACAACCTAGAATAAAAGGGGTTTGGGTCGGGTAATTTTAAATGGGTTAAATGGAATTGGGCTGGTCCGAAATTGGGTCAATTAAGGAGTTAATTTAGGCTATAATTGAAATACCAAATGGGCTGCAATTGAAATGAAATGAGGTCGGTTTTACCCTTTTTATTTTATAAAAATAGTAAAATAATTTTAAAATCAAATTAAAAGTACTGAACCAATTTATAATGTATAAATATTAATTTAAAAATATTGGGACCAATTTCATAATTATATAATACTATACTTCTTAAAATAGGCTAAAGTTGCAATTATGCAATTTATCTTTTAATATACTAAATAAGTGGTAAAAAAGATTGACAAAAATTACCTTAACTATATTTTGGTGTAAATATGGGAATAAAATAAATTATTCACCAAAATAATAATTTTTGGGAATAATCATTGATTTTTGTACTGCTAAAAATGGATAATAAGTTGATTTAAAAATCTTTAAAAATTAAGAAAAATGCTAAAACACCTAGCTATGCTTATATATGTATATATACATATATATGCTATTTTGAGAGTATTTTGTATATGAAAATTATATAAGGAAAAATTGGGTATTAACAGCCGCCCCTCTTTATCCGGGAAGGATGAAAGAGTTGTCGGGTAAAGATATGTTGGCCAATTTTGACCGAATGAAACGATTGAAGAATTTTGATTGAGCTCTGGTTCCCGAGCTGCCTACATATCCCCGGTCTTACAGGAATCAGGCCGTCTGTAGTTCAGGATCCGTCGACGGAACATGTCGATGGAGATTTCGAAAGACGGACGCGATGCTCAGGTTGGGGAGGATGGTCAGGGTTTGATAGGCTGCGGGAATTGGAGCGGGATCGCTCCTGCTGAGGCGGTCGTTGCTAGCCGGTGTACCTGCAAGTGAGTAATACCAACATATATTGTGCGTAAATTCAAGCGTGATGCAAGTCCCCATTGGATCATGAATGTTGTCTTTGGACGGTTAGGATGATGTCCTCAGACCGTGACATCCTGGGCCATGAAGCGTATAATAAAAGATTCACAGGCTATGAAATGATGTCCTCGGGCTATGAGAATGATGCCTCCGAACCATGATGTCTTTGAATAATGATATGCAAGAGATAAAACGGGGTCCTCATGCCATGGCATGGCGTTCTTGGGCTATGCAAATGGTGCCTCCAAACAATGACGCCTTTGAACAATTCGGCGATCTTTCAGCTCATGAAATGCAGGATTTGGCGATCTCTCAGCCGATGCAAGACTTAAATAAAATGGCAATATTTCAGCCGATGTAAAGTGTAAATATAAATGGAAATATTTCAGTCGATGCGAGATTTAAATAAAATGGCAATATTTCAGCCGATGCAAGTGTAAGATATAAGTGGCGATCTTTCAGACGATGTAAGACTTAAACAAAATGTTGATATTTTAACCGGTGTAAATATAAATGGTGATATTTTAGCCGATGCGAGATTTAAATAAAGTGGCGATATTTCAGCCGATGCTAAGTGTAAAATATAAGTGGCGATCTTTCAGTCGATGCAAGATGAGGTGGCGATATTTTAGCCTATGCAATTATGGAGGTAGTGCTTGACCTCGGAAGACAGAAGAGTAGCCTTATGCAATTATGGAGACAGAGCTTAGTCCCGGAAGGCAGAATAGTAGCCTTATGCAAATGCAAGAAAATGCAGATGGAGGCAGAGCTTAACCTCGGAAGGCAGAATAGTAGCCTTATGCAATGCAGGAGTGCGAAATGGAGATAGAGCTTAGTCTCGGAAGGCAGAATAGTAGCCTTATGCAATTATGGAGACAAAGCTTAGTCTCGGAAGGCAGAATAGTAGCCTTATGCAATGCAAGAAATGCAAAATGAGGTAGAGCTTAACCTCGGGAGGCAGAATAGTATCCTTATTCCATGCAAGAAATGCAAATGGAGGTAGAGCTTAACCTAGGAAGGCAGAATAGTAGCCTTATGTAATGTAAGAATGCGGATGGAGACAGAGCTTAGTCTCGGAAGGCAGAAATGTAGCCTTATGCAATGCCGGGATACAGATGGAGACAACGCTTAGTCTCGAAAGGCAGAAAGGTAGCCTTATGCAATTATGGAGACAAAGCTTAGTCCCGGAAGGCAGAATAGTAGCCTTATGCAATGCAGAAAATAAAGGCGAACAATAATGAAATCTCTTAGCTGACAGATGATAGTTGATAGCTGATTGCTGTCTTGTGGCTGCCGGGGATGTCTCGCACGCATAGAAATTGCAAATAGATAATGATTTTGAGAGTTGTATTACTGAAAAAGTATAAGTGTCTAAATGTATCCGATAATTTTATGTCTTCGGTGCCCGCATCCAAAGAAAAATTGTGAGTTTTGTAAAGGGGGGAAGGTTAGTCCGTCTTCCCGTGGACCTTACTTGTCCTGCTCGACTCTTGTTTTTATTGGGGTAGCGCCACTAAACAAAGCAATTTTGATAGTATTCATGCATGATTTAGTAAAAGTGTAACGTAAATACATAAAAATATAATTTTCTTTTAGATGATCTGATGAATGCGACGCGGTTCAAGACATTGCAACCTCTCTCGCTCCGGAATTTTTAGGGTCCTCCTCAAAATTCTGCCCCACTTTACTGGGCTGGTACTTCTGACGGCTGCGTGTTGGTGAATGGATGAAGATCAACTTCGGAATTTTGAGGGTCCTGCTAAAAATTCTGCCCCAGTTTCCAATAGCGGGGGAAATGAAAATTTTGTTGAATTGTGATCGAACCCATAAGGCTACCTACGTATCCCCTCTTAAACGGGAATCAGGTCAAACGTAGTTCAAATTACATCATCATAAATAGTTACACATAGTATCGCTTCACTGCATCTGAATTGATTGGTTTTGGCCAAACTTCTCCATCCATTTCTGCAAGTATGAGGGCTCCTCCTGTGAACCCGGTGAACCATGTACGGACCCTGCCAGTTAGGAGAGAATTTCCCTTTGGCCTCATCCTGATACGGGAAAATCTTCTTTAACACCAGCTGCCCCGGTGTAAATTGTGTCACACCTCCTTTTTTGCTACTACACCCCGTGAAGGGTATAATAAAGGAGTTTTTTCAATTAAAGGACAATCGAAATGAGATTCGTTTGTTAAGAGATTCAGAGTCGCCGCTTGGGAGATTTATGATGTCCCAAGTCACCGGTTTGAATCCCGAATCGAGGAAAAGGTCTGACTCTATTTAACAGTCGCGAACCAGAAATCTGAGTAAGGAATTTTGCTAATCCGGGAGAAGGGGTTAGGCACTCCCGAGTTCCGTGGTTCTAGCACGGTCGCTCAACTGCTATATTTGGCTAAAATCTGATTTTAATACATGTTAAAACCTATAGCGCAATTTTAGAGTTATTTACCACTTTTTGTCAATTATTAAGAAAGTGAACGTCGTTTAAGAACGTATTTTTGGACCACGTCACATGAAATGCACCCGGATCCTCGACACATTCTTATTCAACATTTTTGGATTTGGATTTGGGTCGCATGAAATGCACACCCGAATTTTAGGAAGGTAATGTTATTAAAATGCGCCCCTAAAGTTTCTAATGCGTTGTTATCTTTGGGGAGGCCATGAAAATTTGCTAAATGGCACGTCCCGAATTCTACGCATTTTAATTCAAGTATTATTTGAGGTCCCCACAATATATGTTTTGTTCGGCGAGGCCCATCTCATTTTTATTTTAAGGTCAGTCTAAAGCAACTACGATTGTCTATTTGTTATTTGTCTCTAAACGGGCTAATTAATTGATGCATATAAATTTGAACCTCAAATTCAAATCCGAATTCAAACAAAAGGGAGGACCCTTTTAATTTGAACTCGCCATCTAATTTGAAGCCCAATTTTATATTTGCGACTTAATTCCCATGTTCCTAATATACCTTTAAAAGGCTTTAATTTATAATACATTTGCAGATTTAGATCCAGCACGAGCTCAACTAGTGAGATAGGGGGGAACTGGAGCTGGGACATGGGGATTCAAACATTTATGAAGTTAACTCCAAAAAAAAAATAAAAGACAAATGTCCAGTTATTAGAATTACTGGCCTATTAGCACTTTATACTATTTTTCATGCATTAAGAGGGTAACAGTGGTATCTAAAAAGCAGTTTATGAAGAGTAAAGGAAAATAATAATCAACGGAACCTAATGAATGAACTTATTAAAAGCATTTAGAGAGAGGTCGAGTGTTTGTTGAAGACAAAGTCGATTTGCATTTATTATTTACTCTACAGCTAACTCGACATCAGTAAACCAATAACAGGCTAAATACATATCCATCTTCATGATAAATCAAGCATGAGAAGGACGGAAATAAGAGAAACGGATCTGAAAATCGCAGAGCCAATAAAGTTTAAAATTAGGCCTTTATCGAATTCAGAATTGCAACTCAGATTAGATAGTCTCTAATATACAACTCATAGTTCATGGTTCAATCATTATACAGTTCATAGTTCAGGAATATGGCCATTACAAAAGGAGGACAAAGCTAATCTAAAAATTACAGCAGAAAAATCAGAACAATTGGCAACCATTTCATTTTATGTTTAGCTTGTGATATACATGGACATGAGCTCAGAACGTGTACCTGGAATCAAAGTATAACAAAATGAAGGATAGTCAGTAGCAAGTAGCAACGCAGCAGCTCAGACACAGCTCAACAAACAACAGAAACAAACCAGAACCACAAAGTAAAATCACAACGCCAATAGTCCACCAAACAGGCTCGATAAACCAAATGATTTGAAGTCAAACTCAGGAAATGACTTGCTGAACTTCAGCAGATAGAACAACCCAGGACTCACTTCGTTTGACCTCAAATATGTGCAAAATCGAACTAGAACTCACAAACTGACTTCGAAACAATGCAACAATGTTTTTGATTTTCTATTGTATTTTCTGTTGTTTTTGGTTTTTCTTTTGAAGAAAAGCTGAGATCTACAAGGAGTTTTGATCTGAATTTGAATTTCAAATATGTGGAGTTTAAAGAGATTTTTAGGGGAATTTTTGGGTTCCAAACTTGTGATTCAAGGCATTGGTGATGCCCTTTTATAGGCACAATGAGGTGCAACTTCAAATTTCTTATTTTACTCATTCATCCCCCCCTTATTTTCATACTAGCCCCCTATTTATTGACTTGTTACTCAAGTAAGTATCCTAACTTCTTGAAATTAAAACTAAATCCCTATTCTAGAATGTTCTAGGGTGTTCCTAATTTGTTACTACAAGATTCCACTATTTGATTACCCATGTTACCCCTCATTTATTTACTGAAATCACTACCCTAGTTAACTGACCCCAATCCCCTTAACACTAGTCAAAACAAACAGTTATACCCAGTCTCTTGTATCTAAACTAGTTGTTGAATTTCAAATCACCAATTACCATTAACAATCACACTAGTTAATCAATTGCCCATAATAACATCCGGAATACTAATTCAAACTTAGAATGATCCAAACTAAACTAATCAAACCTACACTAACTAAAACTAATTAGTGAACTAAGGGAGTTTTGAACTAAAAAAAATTTAAACTAAAACTTAGAACAACTCGAAGAACATAACCAATATTGAATCAAATGGAGTAAATTCCAATCTATTAAATAAACTAAAATCCGAAATCAAAAATGAAATAGAATTAAGCAATCAATCAGAATATGAAGTCAAAATAGAATTGACAAAACTAAAACGAAAATTAAACTAGCCATTAGCAGGTATCAGAAAGGGAGCAACAGAAGAGAATTACACAACAAAAAAAAACTCACTGCCATGGCTTAAAATTCTTTTGCCTTTCGATTTAAAATCTGAATAATTCAGGTGATATTTGACCGCCATTGATGCCTGATTAAGCATGAGGGAGGCGAGGAGGTCACGTGGTGTGAACTTGGGGTCGAATGGACAAACTTGTGTCTTGGCCGAAAATTTCGATTTAACTTTTGAGACGTTTGGTTGATATTTGAAAGCCAATAGTTGCAGATTTGGGATGAAGGGGTGGAGGAGACTCAGGGGTGTGTTTTTGGTGAAGCTTGGAGATGGCACCGCCGTGCACGGTGGTGGCGGCGCCTAGGATTTGGAAAATTTGGGGCAATTTGCTGGGATTTGGAGGAAACCAATGCTGGATCTATGATGAGGAGGATGAGAAGAACGTGTGGTGAATTTTTGGACGTCATTGTGGGTTGGCCGACGGCGACAGCGATTTCCGGCCTGCAGCGGAAGGCGGAAGGCGGAAGGCGGAAGGCGGAAGGCGGAAGGCGGAAGAGAGGCAGTGTTATACCAGCGTTACAGGGGGGTACGAGGAGGATAAAAATGTTTTAGGGTTTATGTTAATTTTGGACAATTTTATTCAAATCCGACGTTAATCAAGGGCCGTCGGATGAGAACAAATGAACGGCTCAGATCAATTCGTCACTTATTAGACTCAAAACGGCGTCGTTTAGTTTGTTGCTGGGGTAGATCGGGTTATTAGGATTGGGCCTGGGTTTTTTCGAAGGTTATTTTTGTTTTAGGCTCAACCATTTGGCCCAAATTCGGGTCTTTTAAGACCAGCCCCTTTTTTTATTTGTTTTCTTTTTCCATTTATATTATTTTTATTTATTTTTCATTTTATTTTGTATTTATATTTTTCTAATTTTATTAAAATTCAAAATTTAAAATAGAGACCTATTTTATTTCAAAAAATGAAACTAATTAATTCCTAAAATTGTTTAAAATTGATTTTGTGACAAATTCAACAATTAACAATTAAAAATGCAAAAGTGAACTATTTTTGTTATTTTATTTATATTTTGTTCTAAAAATAAATTAGTCCCTAATTAATCCTAAAATATGAAGTTAAATCCTAAATGCAAAATGCCAAATGTAATTTTTTGTATTTTTTTTATGAATTAAAATGCTCAAATAAAAATTCAAATAATTAACAGAAAAACACAAAATTCATAAAATTGTGAAATAATTGAAAGAAAAAATCATTTGTTTGAATTTTTGGGAATAATTCACAGATAGGGCAAAATCACGTGCTCACAAATTGTCTTGGCTTGACTCTTTTGTTGAAGGCTTTGGACATTCTGTTCGGATAAAGTTGACCCTGACAAACTGCGTTCATTCTTTTTCTATCTATAAGGCTTAACTGCTCGTAGCGACTCTTTACCCATTTTGCGTCTTCAAGTTCCGCTTCCTGTATAATCCTCAGGGAGGGGATCTCTACCTCGGCGGGAATGACTGCCTCGGTACCATAAACCAACATGTATGGAGTTACCCTGGTTGATGTGCGAACTGTGGTGCGGTACCCCTATAAAGCAAATGATAGATTCTCATGCCACTGCTTATGTTTTTCTATCATCTTTCTCAGTATTTTCTTGATATTCTTGTTGGCCGCTTCTACAGCTGCATTCATATGAGGTCTGTAGGCTGTAGAATTCTTGTGTTTGATCTTGATTATTTCACACATTGCTCTCATCGGGTCACTGTTGAGATTGGAACCATTATCAGTAATGATTGACTCTGGGATGCCGAACCGACAAATGATACGGTCGCGGACAAAGTCTGTCATGACTTTCTTGGTCATTGCCTTGTATGATGTTGCTTCAACCTATTTGGTGAAATAATCAATTGCCACTAGAATGAACCTGTGTCCGTTTGATGCGGCAGGCTCGATAGGTCCGATGACATCCATTCCCCAAGTGGCGAATGACCATGGCGAGCTTGTTGCATTAAGCTCATTAGGAGGCACCTTTATCATATCTGCATGTATCTGACAGCGGTGGCACTTTTGGACATACCGGATGCATTCCATCTCCATGGTCATCCAAAAATAACCAGCTCGGAGTATTTTCTTGGCTACGACAAAACCGTTCATATGTCGGCCGCAGGTCCCTGCATGAATTTCTTCCAATAGCCTGGATGCTTCCTTTGCGTCGACACACCTTAATAATCCCAAATTGGGAGTCCTCATGTACAGGATTCCTCTACTATGAAAGAAATTGTTTGATAACCTTCAAAGTGTGTGCTTCTGAATAGCGTTTGCAAGTTCTGGATATTCCCTTGTGGCTAAATATTCCTTGATATCATGAAACCAAGGTTTTCCGTCTGCTTCTCCTTCGACATGAGCATAATAAGCCGACTGATTATGGATCTTCACAGGAATAAGATCAATGAAATTTATGTCCGGGTGTTGTATCATGGATGATAGGGTAGCCAATGCATCGACAAACTCATTCTGGACTCTAGGGACATGTTAAAATTCTGTCTTTGTGAATATCTTCCTCAACTCCTATGCATGATGCAGATAAGGAAGTATCTTGGAATTCTTGGTTGCCCATTATTATCGGACCTGATGTATAAGCAGGTCTAAATCCACAATCACTAGCAACTCCTGAACGTTCATGTCAATAGCCAACTTGAGCCCTAATATGTAGGCTTCGTATTCGGCCATGTTGTTGGTGCATGGGAATCTGAGCTTCGTAGAAACTGGATAATGCTGACCGGTTTCTGATATTAGGACTGCTCCTATGCCAACTCCATTGAAGTTTACTACTCCATCGAAAAACATTCTCCAACCGTCATAGGATTCTGCAATGTCTTCTCCTATGAAAGATGCCTCTTTGTCAGGAAAATACGTCTTTAGAGGCTCGTATTCTTCATCCACGAGATTTTCAGCAAGATGATCTGCTAGTGCCTGTCCCTTGACTGCCTTCTGAGTCATGTAAACAATGTCTAATTCACTCGACAGGATTTGCCACTTGGCCAACTTGCCAATGGTCATGAGCTTCTGAAAGATGTACTTCAGCGGATCCATTCTTGATATGAGATAAGTAGTATAGGCACAGAAATAATGCCTCAACTTCTGAGCTACCCAAGTCAGAGCACAACAGGTGCACTCTAATAGAGAATACCGGACCTCATACGGGGTGAACTTCTTGCTGAGGTAGTATATAGCTTGTTCTTTCCTCCCCGTTTCATCATGTTACCCAAGAACACAATCGAACGTTCCATCCAACACTGCAAGGTAGAGTAATAGAGGTCTACCCAGCTCGGGCTGGATGAAAACTGGCGGTGTTGACAGGTATTCCTTGATTCTGTTGAAAGCTTTCTGACAGTCATCAGTCCATTTGGTAGCGACGTCTTTCTTCAGCATCTTAAAGATTGGCTCACAAATGACAATGGACTAAGCTATGAATCAGCTGATATAGTTGAGTCTCCCCAGGAAACTCATTACGTCCTTTTTTCTCTTTGGTGGTGGCAATTCTTGAATGGCCTTAACCTTTGATGGATCCAATTCTATTCCTCGGTGACTCACAATGAACACAAGTAGTTTTCCGGCGGGAACCCCGAATGCACATTTGGCGGGATTCAGCTTCAGATTGTACCTTCTCAGTCTGTTGAAGAATTTCCTCAGATCTTCCATGTGTTCAGTGGCCCTCTTGGATTTGATGATGACGTCGTCTACATATACCTCGATCTCTTTGTATATCATGTCATGGAAAATAGTAGTCATGACCCTCATATAGGTGGTCACAACATTCTTTAAACCAAACGACATCATTTTATAACAATACATCCCCCATGGGGTAATGAAAGTCATTTTCTCAGTGTCTTCCTCATCCATCCATATCTGATGATATCCAGCAAAACAATCGATGAACGACTGCAAATCATGTTTGGCGCAGTTATCAATTAGAATGTGTATGGTTGGCAAGGGGAAGTCGTCTTTCAGACTGGCCCGGTTGAGATCCCGGTAGTCGACATAGACTCTAACCTTCCCGTCCTTCTTCGGCACTGGCACAATATTGGCTAACCATGTTGGATACTCTACTACCCTGCGAACTTTGGCTTTGACTTGCTTGGTGACTTCTTTCTTGATTTTCAAACTCATGTCAGGTTTGAACTTCCTGAGCTTCTGCTTTACCGGGGGACATGTTGGATCAGTTGGCAGTTTGTGAGCTACAATGGATGTACTGAGACCAGTCATATCATCATATGACCAGGCGAATATGTCCTCATATTCCCTTAGGAATTACGTGTACTCTTCCTTTTTCTGATGGTGACAGATGAACACCGATGCCCGTTTCTTTGACATTTTCTGTATTTCCCAAGTTAACAACCTCAGTCTCGTCCAAGTTTGACTTAGGTCTATTTTTGAAATCCTCAACCTCTTTAACAACCTCTTCTGGTATATCATCTTCTTCTGAGTCTATATTCGTTAGTTGTGTTGTATCATTGCATGTCACAATCGTCGGTTAATCAAGATAAGTAATAGTAATGCTGTGTAAATAAAGTAAACGATGAAAAGTGATAAGAGCGAGATTTCATAAGAAACTAAAATGCTTTGATAAATTTCATAATTGTTTTGAACATTGGAGCTCTTATTTCAAAATTAAAATGCGGAAAGAAAATCAACTAGCAAAAATAAAGATGATGCATGGTGCTTTGTTTAGCCTTGCTACCCCGAAGCTTTCCGGGCCTTGGTGGCTCTGATGGACCAATTGTTAAGGCATGATCCTTGGCTCACGGCTTGTATGGAAGGGCCTTCCTCCCATTCCTCCTCAAAAGTGACGCAACGGTCCATATTATCATCTTCTAAAAACAAATTCCTCATTGCCGCCAGTGCTTCCTCTTCTTCTAACCCATATATGACATCAGCTGGCTAGAAAGTCTGCTCCAGGCGAGGTATCGGATGCTCCAACGGATAGTAGGGACTACGCCATGGTGGCGACCAGTGGTTGAATGCCTCCCAAGTGTATTCATATCCCAAAACCAAAAGCGGTACCATTTTTCTTTTATTTGATAGGTTTGGTGATTCCCTGGAGGTTCTTGCCGAGCCCCTTGCCAGGTTCATATCTGCTCCAATTCAGTATACTTTCAATCTTGTTATCCCACCATTTATCCTTGTCCACGACGTTGACTCGCTCAATGTGATGGTAAGTTTCTCCGCCTATCTTCCTTCTTCCTCCAATTGCCGGGATGGTCTGGCGACTGTATATGGGATTGCTACCATCGACGTGAATAATCACCTCTTGGTGATTCCACTCAAACTTAACTACCTGGTGTAGGGTTGATTCTACAAACCCAGCGGAATGAATCCATGGTCGTCCCAGAAGCAAGTTGTAAGATGCTGGGATGTCTATTACTTGAAAGTCAACGTCGAACCAAGTCGGTCCCATTTGTAGATACAAACTAATTTCCCCAATAGTGGACCTTTGGGAACCATCGAAAGCTTTGACATTGATGGCTCCATCCTTGATTTTGTGCAGGCTCTTTCCTAATGTTCTGAGAGTTACCAACGGACAAATATTGAGGTTGGACCCTCCGTCAATCAAAATTCTGGTGATGAATAATCCTCGCACTACACGGTGATGTGTAATACTTTGTTGTAGGTTAGCCGTTCCGGCGGCATCTCATCTTCGTGGAAAGTGATTTTGTGACTTTCCAATACTTGCCCTACCATGTTTGCCATTTCTCCTCCAGTTACGTTGCTGGGTACATATGCCTCACTCAGTATATTCAACAAGGCATTCTTATGTGCATCGGAGCTTTGTAGAAGAGCTAGGATGGAGATCTGTGCTGGGGTTTTATTTAGTTGATCAACAACTGAGTACTCTTTCACTTGTATCGTCCTTCACATATCATCAGGCCCAGTGTTAATAGGCCGTCCATAGGCATGCTTAATCGATTCAGCTAAATGTTCCAGAGTGTAGACCATGTCGGTTCTTATCATACTCTACGCCGTAACTGCTTCTCCGGTTTTGACTTTTCCTTTTATCCTTGCCTCGGCCGTGTAATAATAAGGAATGGCCTTTGTATGGAATGGTGCTATGGTTGACATTGCCACTGGGATGGGTAACCTTGCGTTGGGAGGTAACACAACGACTTCAAATGGTGTAGGTGCCTTTGGGGACCCAAACTCGACCTCAATTGGTCCTGGCATCTTTGCAGAAGATGGTGCTTCAAGATCGAGTGGTATGGACATGTTCACTTCAGTGTCTTCAAAAGGCTGGAACTGGACTACAATCAGATTAAGTGTGATCATCGATTTCTTTGGCTCGTCACCTTCAGCGATTAATCCGATCGACCCTTTGGGGTCCCAATCATCTTCTATCTCGATCATGTGAACGCCTCCGCCTTTGTGGTCAGGCAGAGGGTTGTTGCGGAAATTCGGAGTAGGCTCTTTTTCCACAATGATCTTGTTGTCAATCAAAGCCTGAATCTTGTCCTTCATGGAGCGGCACTCATCAATGGTATGCCCCTTTATGCCGAAATAATATGCACATGTTTTGTTTGGGTTAATCCATTGGTAAGGGTTTTATTGAGTTATGACAGGGATAGGGGTGATGTAACCAGCAGCTTTAAGCCTTTCATACAGCTGGTCAATAGGTTCAGAAATGACGGTGTATTATTTGGGAGGTTTGCGGTCGAAGTTTGGTTGGGGTCTAGGGAAATTTTGGTGAGGTGATTGATAGTGAGCTTGTTGGGTATTGTAGGCTTGGTAGACGTGTGAGGGTTAGGAGTATTTGGGCGAAGTAGGCTGATATGCGGGAGGTGGAGATGTTTGGTAAGTAGGTGGTGGAGTTTGGTAAGAAGGCAAATGTGCTGGGTAATTTGAGGTAGGTTGACATGTAGGAGGGGATATTGGGTAGGTTTGGTATTTTATTGGGGATTTTGTTCTCTGTGCAACCATCACGACATCCACATCTCTTTTCTTGGATGTGCCACCAGACAGTAGAGCCTTGTTGGTAGCCTGCAATGCTTCAAAGTTAGTGACCATACCACTTTTGATACCTTCCTCGATCCTTTCCCCTAGCTTGATGATGTCGGAAAATTTTTGGCCTTCGATCAACATTAACCTCTCATAATACTGAGGGTCCTGAGCCTGGACAAAAAACCTGTTCATTTGTTCTTCTTCTAAAGCTGGCCTGACCTTAGCAACGAGTAGCATACTCGCGGAATATATCCGTGGGTTTCTTCTTTAAGTTTTGGATGTAAAACAAATCTGCTGCATTCTCTATGTTGAATCTAAATCTGTCCATGAAATCGGACGCCATGTTTACCCAATTCGACCACTTCTTCGGGTCTTGGCTAATGTACCATGTTAGCGTATCCCCTTTCAGACTTCTCATGAAGAGCTTCATGCAAATCTTTTCATCCTTTCCTACTCTGACCAGTTTGTCGCAGTATGTTCTTAGATGAACTCTAGGATCCCCGGTGCCGTCGAACATCTCGAACTTGGGAGGTTTGTACCCCTCGGGCAGTTCGACATCTGGCTGAATACAAAAGTCCTCGTAATTCAGTCCCTCAATCCCCTTGCTTCCTTCAACATCTTGAACTCGGCTAGTCAGCTTCTTGAGTTCTGCCCCCAGATTCTTAATAAAAGAGTCTTTGTTATCAGACTCCGGCCGTATGGGGTGTGGTATAGTTTCACATAGATGGGGGTATTGTGCTGATGATCGTTTATGGAATCTAGTGGTTTAGGGATGAGCAGTGGGGTGTTGCTTGAAGTATGGCATGTGTTGCAGTGGTGATGGGGAGTGGATTTGTTCTGTGGTTTCGGGATGTTTTGAGGAGGTGTGGGATTTTGAGTAATAGAGGTCATGGATTCCGGCGAGTTGGAGGTTGAAAATGGTATGAGGGGATTAGGGTTTTGAGAGAGTTTGAGAGGGAGAGGGTATTCAGAGGTGGCTGAGAGAAGAGAATAAGTTAGGGTTAGGGGTGTGGGCAGATTAAAAAAGGTAAGGAGTGTTCGTGGCCGTTGATCAGATTGATCAACTGCCAAGATTAAAAGGGGTTTGGGTCAGGTAATTTTAAATGGGTTAAATAGAATTGTGTTGGTCTGAAACTGGGTTCAAAATTGGGTCAATTAGAGGGTTAATTTAGGCTATAATTAAAATACCAAATGGGCTGCAATTGAAATGAAATGAGGCCAGTTTTTAACTAGCTAGTTTTACCCTTTTTAATTTATAAAAATAGTAAAATAATTTTAAAATCAAATTAAAAGTACTAAACCAATTTATAATTTATAAATATTAATTTAAAATATTGGGACCAATTTCATAATTATAAAATACTATAATTCTTAAAATAGGCTAAAGTTGCAATTACATGCAACTTATCTTTTAAAATACTAAATAAGGTGTAAATTTTTTTTACAAAAATTAACTTAACTATATTTTGGTGTAAATATGAGAATAAAATAAATTATTCACCAAAATGATAATTTTTGAGAATAATCATTAATTTTTGTACTGCTAAAAATGGATAATAAGTTGATTTAAAAATCTTTAAAAATTAGAAAAAATGCCAAAACACCTAGCTATGCTTATATATATATATATATATATGCTATTTTGAGAGTATTTTGTATATGAAAATTATATGAGGAAAAATTGGGTATCAACAGCTGTCCCTCTTTATCCGTGAAGGATGAAAGAGTTGCCGGGTAAAGATATGATGGCCAATTTTGACCGAATGAAACAATTGAAGAATTTTGATTGAGCTCTGGTTCCCGAGCTGCCTACATATCCCCGGTCTTACAGGAATCAGGCCGTCTGTAGTTCAGGATCCGTCGACGGAACATGCCGATGGAGATTTCGAAAGACGGACGCGATGCTCAGGTTGGGGAGGATGGTCAGGGTTTGATAGGCTGCGGGAATTGGAGTGGGATCGCTCCTGCTGAGACGGTCGTTGCTAGTCGGTGTACCTACAAGTGAGTAATACCAACATATATTGTGCGTAAATTCAAACGTGATGCAAGTTCCTATTGGACCATGAATGTTGTCTTTGGACGGTTAGGATGATGTCCTCAGACCGTGACATCCTGGGCCATGAAGCGTATAATAAAAGATTCGCAGGCTATAAAATGATGTCCTCGGGCTATGAGAATGATGCCTCCGAACCATGATGTCTTTGAATAATGATATGCAAGAGATAAAACGGGGTCCTCATGCCATGGCATGGCATTCTCGGGCTATGAAAATGGTGCCTCCAAACAATGACGCCTTTGGACAATTCGGCGATCTTTTAGCTCATGAAATGCAGGATTTGGCGATCTCTCAGCCGATGCAAGACTTAAATAAAATGGCGATATTTCAGCCGATGTAAAGTGTAAATATAAATGGAAATATTTCAGCCGATGCGAGATTTAAATAAAATGGCAATATTTCAGCCGATGCAAGTGTAAGATATAAGTGGCGATCTTTCAGCCGATGTAAGACTTAAACAAAATGTTGATATTTTAACCGGTGTAAATATAAATGGCGATATTTTAGCCGATGCGAGATTTAAATAAAGTGGCGATATTTCAGCTGATGCTAAGTGTAAAATATAAGTGGCGATCTTTCAGCCGATGCAAGATGAGGTGGCGATATTTTAGCCTATGCAATTATGGAGGTAGTGCTTGACCTCGGAAGGCATAAGAGTAGCCTTATGCAATTATAGAGACAGAGCTTAGTACCGGAAGGCAGAATAGTAGCCTTATGCAAATGCAAGAAAATGCAGATGGAGGTAGAGCTTAACCTCGGAAGGCAGAATAGTAGCCTTATGCAATGCAGGGGTGCGAAATGGAGACAAAGCTTAGTCTCGGAAGGCAGAATAGTAGCCTTATGCAATTACGGAGATAGAGCTTAGTCTCGGAAGGCAGAATAGTAGCCTTATGCAATGCAAGAAATGCAAAATGAGGTAGAGCTTAACCTTGGGAGGCAGAATAGTAGCCTTATTCCATGCAAGAAATGCAAATAGAGGTAGAGATTAACCTCGGAAGGCAGAATAGTAGTCTTATGTAATGCAAGAATGCGGATGGAGACAGAGCTTAGTTTCGGGAGGCAGAAAGGTAGCCTTATGCAATGCCGGGATACAGATGGAGACAACGCTTAGTCTCGAAAGGCAGAAAGGTAGCCTTATGCAATTATGGAGACAAAGCTTAGTCCCGGAAGGCAGAATAGTAGCCTTATGCAATGCAAGAAATGCAGATAGAGGTAGAGCTTAACCTCGAAAGGCAGAATAGTAGCCTTATGCAATGCAGAAAATAAAGGCAAACAATAATGAAATCTCTTAGCTGACAGATGATAGTTGATAGCTGATTGTTGTCTTGTGGCTGCCGGGGATGTCTCGCACGCATAGAAATTGCAAATAGATAATGATTTTGAGAGTTGTATTCCTGAAAAAGTATAAGTGTCTAAATGTATCCGATGATTTTATATCTTGGGTGCCTGCATCCAAAGAAAAATTGTGAGTTTTGTAAAGGGGGGAAGGTTAGTCCGTGGACCTTACTTGTCCTGCTCGGCTCTTGTTTTTATTGGGGTAGCGCCACTAAAGAAAGCAATTTTGATAGTATTCATGCATGATTTAGTAAAAGTGTAACGTAAATACATAAAAAGATAATTTTCTTTTAGATGATCTGATGAATGCGAAGTGGTTCAAGACATTGCAACCTCTCTCGCTCCGGAATTTTGAGGATCCTCCTCAAAATTCTGCCCCAGTTTACTGGGCTGGTACTTCTGACGGCTGCGTGTTGGTGAATGGATGAAGATCAACTTCGGAATTTTGAGGGTCCTGCTAAAAATTCTGCCCCAGTTTCCAATAGCGGGGGAAATGAAAATTTTGTTGAATTGTGACCGAACCCATAAGGCTACCTACGTATCCCCTCTTAAACGGCAATCAGGTCAAACGTAGTTCAAATTACATCATCATAAATGGTTACACATAGTATCGCTTCACTGCATCTGAATTGATTGGTTTTGGCCAAACTTCTCCATCCATTTCTGCAAATATGAGGGCTCCTCCTGTGAACCCGGTGAACCATGTATGGACCCTGCCAGTTAGGAGAGAATTTCCCTTTGGCCTCATCCTGATACGGGAAAATCTTCTTTAACACCAGCTGCCCCGGTGTAAATTATGTCACACCTCCTTTTTCGCTACTACACCCCGTGAAGGGTATAATAAAGGAGTTTTTCCAATTAAAGGACAATCGAAATGGAATTCGTTTGTTAAGAGATTCAGAGTCGCCGCTTGAGAGATTTATGGTATCCCAAGTCACCGGTTTGAATCCCGAATCGAGGAAAAGGTCTAACTCTGTTTAACAGTCGCGAACCAGAAATGTGAGTAAGGAATTTTGCTAACCCGGGAGAAGGGGTTAGGCACTCCCGAATTCCGTGGTTCTAGCATGGTCGCTCAATAGCTATATTTGGCTAAAATTTGATTTTAATACATGTTAAAACCTATAGTGCAATTTTAGAGTTATTTACTGTTTTTTGTCAATTATTAAGAAAGTGAACGTCGTTTAAGAACGTATTTTTGGATCACGTCACATGAAATGCACCCGGATCCTCGACACATT
>MU785996.1:81090-94862 GCA_026770625.1 Nicotiana glauca
GGGAGGGGGGGTACGAGGAGGATAAAAATGTTTTAGGGTTTATGTTAATTTTGGACAGTTTTATTCAAATCCGGCGTTAATCAAGGGCCGTCGGATGAGAACAAATGAATGGCCCAGATCAATTCGTCACTTATTAGACTCAAAACGGCGTCGTTTAGTTTGTTAAGTACGCCCCAATTCTTTGTTGGACCAATTTCATGGACTTAGGCTTTCTTTCTCAAGAAGAGCCAAAGTCTACTAGGCATAAATTAGTGTTTGCAATCACTAATTCAACAATAAAACCCTAAATTAGCCCAAATACCAAACACTCATAGACAATCAAGCATTAAAACACAAGACCCATCAATTATCCATACTAGGGTTGAGCCACAACCCTAGCTAATGGGTCTAGCTACTCATAATTATAGATGAAAACAAAGAAATAGATAAAGAAAAGCTCATAATAATTAATTGTTAAAGAAAACTTGAAGTTTCAATGTTGAAACTAAGCTAAATTACTCAAAATGGTAAAAGAAATGGGTTCACGAGTGATCTATGTCCAAAACTATCTAATGACCTAAAAATGGAAAAAGAAATTATTTATACTAGGCTAAAAATTCTAGATAAAAATACCCTTGCGAGGCTAGTGCGGACCACACAAAATCGAGTGCGGCAGCACTAAGGCTCTTGTCTTCACTTTTCTGCTCTCTGAAGTTGGCCACCGCGAACAGCAAAAAATGCACCGCGTCCGCTATGGCTTCTACTGCGGACCACACAAAAATGGACCGCGAACCGCATTGGGCATAATCCTCCAATTGTCATCTCTCTAAATTTTGGCTCTGCGGACTGCACAAAATCGAGTGCGACCGCAATGAACCCAATGCGGACCGCACAAAACCCTTTGCGGCCGCATTACCTAATGGCCTGAAAAACATAGTCTCTGAACTTCATCTTTGCGGACCGCACAAAATGGTGTGCGATCGCATTGGCCCTGTTTGACTGAGCTTGGTCTTGTCTTGGTACTTGTGCAAATTTTACTCCTTTTTGAGCTGGTTTTTGACACCTTGCCACCTTGATGATCAAACTTGCAATCAAGCATAACTTATGAGCCTTTGGGACTATTTTATACACATTTCTAATCAAAACTTAAGCAAGAAGGAGTGTAAAATGCATCATAATCCCTAGTTATCAACAAACATCACAATTTTTCACCAATCCTTGAGTTTTTTCTTTCATTCCCTTCTAATAGAATAAAGAATATACCTACATGTATATATTGTCTATCCCCGAGTGTCCCCCAATAGTAGAATTATTCCATAATTGCAAAATCTCGTTCCTTAGTGCTGTTCAGGGCCTACCACTAGCTTGACATTCTTTCTTAACTGTTGATGTATGAAGGTGTACCCTGCTTCATTATGTTCTTTGTCCTTGAGAGTTTGAATTATGGCTTTCAGTTCTTCGTCTAGGTCCCAATTTTTCATAATCTTTTCAGTAAATTGTACCTCATAATGGATAGGGTCATAAAGGACAACTCTACTAGAGTAAGTCTAGAAAGTGCATCTGCAGCCTTATTCTCCTTCCCCTTTTTATATTCAATCTCAAAGTTTCACTACATTAGTTTTTTTTATCCATTTCAACTAATTTCCTATGTGTAACTTCTGCTCTAATAGGAACTTAAGAGCCTTTTGGTCTATTTTGACAACAAATGGTTTCATTGTCAAGTACTGAGACCATTTGTTGACTGCCATGACTAAAGCCAACAATTCCTTGTCATAAACTGATAGTGTTTGGTATTGAGTTGATAGTCCTTTGCTAAGATAAGTAATTGGCTGCCCTTGCTGTATCAATACAACTCTAATGCCTACATTGCAGGCATCCATTTCTACCATAAAAGTTAAGGAAACATTTGGCAGGGCAAGCACTGGAGCAGTAGTTAGGGCCTCCTTCAACTTATCAAAAACTTTCTCAGCTTTTTCATTCCAGCAAAATCTATCCTTCTTGAGAAGATCAGTGAGGGGTTTACTGATGATACCATACCCCTATATAAATCTCCTATAATGTCCAACAAGCCCCAAGAACCCTCTAAGTTGTGTGACTGTCTTTGGTTCTGACCAAGATTCCACAGCTTATATCTTCCTAGGATTAGTTGAGACTCCATGATAATATATATAATTCCCCGAGTATTCCACTCTTTTTGCACCAAACACACACTTGTTCCTCTTTGCCAAGAGTTGATGTTCCACTAAAATATCAAAAACAATTCTTAGATGTTGGACATGATCTTCCAAAGTCTTGCTATAAATTAGGATGTCATTGAAAAATACCAAAATGAACTTCCTTAAGTATGCTTGGAAGATGTGATTCATAAGGCTTTGGAAACTAGAAGGTCATTGGTTAGCTCAAAGGCATAACAAAGTATACATAATGTCCAGAGTGGGTCTTGAATGCAGTTTTAGGAACATCTACAGGAGCCATTCTAATTTGGTGGTACCCTGCCCTTAGGTCCACCTTAGAGTATACTTGAGAACCTCATAACTCATCCAACAACTCCTTAATTATAGGAATTGGAAATTTTTCCTTGATAGACATTTTGTTCAAGGCCCTGTAATCTACACACATTCTCCAGGTTCCATCCTTCTTTCCTAGTAACACTACAGGTGATGCATAAGGGCTGGAACTATGTTGAATGATTCCTTGCACTAAAATTTATTGTACCAGCTTTTCTATAACATCTTTCTACACTAGTGAGTACCTATAGGGTCTAGCATTAGTTGAAGATGTATCCTCCAACAAGGGAATGTGATGGTCAAATACTCCTCTGAAAGGGGGTAGCTAGTTGGTTCCCCAAACACCTTGTCATAATGCTTAAGGACTTCACTGATGTCCCTTGGTACTTAACTCCTTCCACTCTTGTAGATCCCAATTCTTCTTCCTTGACATTTCTTATCTTTACCATAAATAACCTTGGGTTACTTCTATCAACCTTTTCCAAAGCTTTAGACTGGACAACCTTGAAATTAGATTGGATACCTTGTAAGATCAATAGCTTACCTTCATGCTCAAACTCCATGATAAACTTTTTGAAATTGAACTTAATATTCTCTAAGGGATACAACCACTGGATTCCCAACATAATATCACTGCTACCAACAGGGAATACTATGAAATTTTCTTGGAACACTGTACCCTGTATGAGCCATTTGAATCCATTGCATATTTTCTCTGTAGAAACCTCCCTTCCATCAAAAACCTGCACCAACTCTGGCTTGATCTTACTAACCTTGTAAGGTCAATAGCTTACCTTGATGCTCAAACTCCATGATAAACTTTTTGAAATTGAACTTAATATTCTCTAAGAGATACAACCACTGGATTCCCAACACAATATCACTGCTACTAATAGGAAATACTATGAAATCTTCTTAGAACACCGTACCCTGTATGAGCCATTCGAATCCCTTGCATATTTTCTCTGTAGGAACCTCCCTTCCCTTAAATAGCTGCACCAACTGTGGCTTGATCTTTCTATTATGGTAATCTCTTCCTCAGAAAAGAATTGCTCTGCCTTATACAGCCACGTCCTTAGATCCTCACCATTGAACTTTGGGAATTCTACTTTGGCATATTTGGTAAAAAGGAGAATTGGTATAGTGGGGTTTGATTGGCGATTTGTAGTTTGCCAGGGGGTGTTTCTCTATGTGTTCTAATGTAGATTTAGGGGTGGTTCATAAGAGATTTGGTGGTATATTGGTGGGTTTACATGAAGGGTTAGTACTTGGTAAGTTGTAGGGTACTATGATGGCTGATTGTAAGAGTTAATGGGGTATGAACTCGATTAGGCATATGGGAATACTGGTAAGGCTGAGCATAAGGAGTTCTATTTGGTTCGGTGGGAGGCTGAGATTAAACAGGAATGGTCCTAGGTTGGGGTGAGTAAAGACTTAAGGGTCCTTATGTTGAGGGCATAACAGGTGGGGATTTTACTGGTAGATTTGTGTTCTGTATATTGGGGTTCATTTGTCCTTGACTACTAAGTCCAGAGGCAGTTCAATTTACTCCTATAGTAGTGCTTCGAACAGGAGGTATAACACTCGAAGTTTGGACTCCACTCGATAGTAAGGTGTTTGACACAGCTGAACCATTACCTCCCATGGAAGTAGGTGTTGTCATTTATCCCAAGCTAAGAGGGAATTCACTAGGAGAACACAAATCATCTCCTCTCAACTCTGATTCCTTTCCTCGTTCAAGTCTTCTGCCATGGTGTATAATCTCATTGAGTACCTCTCGCAGGTCATTCACAGCCTCCTCTTGGTTCTTGCAATACTGTACTTGAAAGGCTTCAAGTTAGTCCTGACGAGCTGTGAAGCTCGACAATCAGTGGACATTTTATGTAACCGTTCCATGAACTCATTTGATTCTCCAGCCATAGTTTCTACATCGCCAAGGAGCTGCTCTGATATCACTGATGGCGGCAACAATGAAACAGTGAAGAAGAGAAAGAAAAGTAAAAACAAGAATCTAGGGTAAAAGCAAAAAACAGGGTTTTCAATTGATAATCTGCTGATAGGCACTGATGATTACATATAGTTGCCACTATTCGCTAAAAGACAAAACCCTACAACTAACTTTGACATGGAATGAAAGTATCTACTTGGAATAAGTCTATGAGGCTTAATTACAATTTATAAAACTTACCAAAGAAACTAAGGAGGGACTTAACTGCTTATTCCTATAACTTTCTAAAACTAGTCACTAACCGACTCCAACGACTACGTACAACCCTTTGAGCTTCACGTACCATTTTCGCAAGCTAGAGCCAATTCTCAATTGCATCAGTATACGAGGCGCATTAATATTTAGCCGATCAATTGGGATCAGATCCTAGGACAATACTCCCACTGCATATGTTTTAGTACGAGATATGACTATCCTTTTCCAACAAAAAAACTCTTAAATCTTCAAAAGGTCATGTATATTATTACTGAAACCTAAAGGGAAGCATAAGAACATGTGAAATTCAAATAGTGAAATTATAAAATTGGAATAAACTTTAAGTTGAATATAACGACTAGATGATTGAGGACTTCTATAGGACAATATTACTTTATTATTGAGTTAGCTAATTAATAAGGTCAACAATCATCATTTTCAAAGCTTACACTTTTTTAAACTTTTATTTAATAGCTCAAGCACAATATTTAATATATTTTTCATGTTAGTTGTTAAAATATATATTTATTGAGATGAGGTACACGCGAGCACTATGAATTTTGGCAAAATATCCTTCGTTTTTTTCTTTTAAAATAGAGCTCACATTGGACAACACCATTATTTTGATTATTTTTCAAATATTTATGATTATATATTTTATTCTTTCCTTTAGATAGCCGAGAATTTTGAAACAAGCAAAGCTTTATTGAAAGGATAATAGTTAAAAGGCTTTTAATCGAGTGATTATTTAAGTGACTCTTCTTTTCTTTATTATTAGTGAATTTGCTGCTCTTCGCACTGTCACAAAAATAAATTAATGTATAAAAAAAGTCCTTCATAATTTTAATTTTATAATTTGAAAAAATTATAGTACATACAAATATTTTTTCAATTAGTTTCAAGACTTTTCATATAATTATAAATGTGTTTCTTAGCGATAAATATGTCATATTATATGATCATTGCGTAAAAAGAAAAAAGGAATGTACGATTTTTTTTCCTTCCTTTTATTTCTCGTTCCTTCTTTTCTTCTTTTTCTCCCTCTAACTTATGTTTTCCTCCATCACTAAGATAAATTTTTGCAAACTACACTATTCCATAGAAATCACATGCACAACCTCTATGTTGATATTTTTCAAATTTTTTTGGTATTAATGATAAACAAAAAAATAAAATAAAAAAGGAAGGAAATTAGAAACATGAAAAAGCAGCTAGAGTTTTTGACACAGACGTGTACGACTTTTTCTTTTCCTTTTTCCCTTTTATTTCACTTTCCTTTCTTTTTCTCCCTCTAATTTGTGTTTCCCTCCATTACTAAGATAACGTACCCATTTTTTGTTCCCCTAATTTGTCTTTGTGACAAACATGAAACATCTGAATGAATCTGCAAATTACATTATTCCATATAAATTACACATGCACAATCTTTACAAAGGTGAGATTATCGTTAAACATAATCAATTGAAAAGAAAGATTATAGATGACCAACATCTGCTAAGATTTCAGGCCGTAAATATGTCTCATGAACCAAGAATCACCAAATATATTAGGACATTGCCATAAAAGTGAGATTGTAGTTAATGTTAACTAATTGAAAAGGAAAAATTACACTTGATCAACATCCACCAAAATTTCAAGCTGCAAATATTATGTCTCCAAAACTGAAAAATAATTTGCCTTTGTGACAAACACCTGAATAAATCTACACACTACTATATTTCATATTAATACACATGCACAATCTTTACAAAAATGATATTATCGGTAAACATAACCAATTGAAAAAGAAAGATTATTTATGACTGTAGGGTCAGAATCCGGTCTCACGGTAATTAACGGAGTTAATCTCGTCTTGAGCTAATCCATAATTAATAAGTGGTATGGCCACTTATTCATAACAGGATTCGACTCTTGTCCGATTTAATCTACGAGGGCACGACCCATTCATTCCCCCATGGGGACGGAACCTCAGCGTGGCCACGACCATTTATTGCCAGCTCACGAAGCTCACATCTATAAATACTAAGAGTGGAAGCCCTAGAAAAAGGGTCTTCTTCGCCACTATTCCGGAGAGAGAGAAAACACACAACAATACCCATATTATAAAAAAAGGAACACTATTGTAAGGCTCTGAACCAACTCCACACTATCAATAAAGGTTTTTAATGTTTCTCCTCTTAATTTTGAGCACGTATTTTCATGTTCTTCGCTTGGTCCAATGGATTATTACGATTTGCTATGATTTTTCCTTAATTTATTTGTATTGTTTTGCACTCATAAAGCACACGATAACTTTTGAGCAAACAATTTGGCGCCGTATGTGGGGATTTCATAGCAAAATCGCGTAGTTCTTCCATGGACCAAAAGGAAAGAAACGCCTAAAAAGGAAGAACAACCCAGCTCAAACAAGCCAAAGCGGAATATCAGACTGATGGAACTCGAAGATCTCGAATCGAGATCCAATTCCCCTGTCTCTCATCTATCAGATAGTGCAAACAAGAAGAAGAAGCCCCCTTTTAGGGAGAATCTCCGTAAGAGATCTCCCACATCCCTGATAAGGGCTCCAGACAGAAACCGGCATGAAGGAGTCTCGAATCGAGAATCGCTTCAAGACAGCCTACATACCCCGATTGGGAAGATAACGATTAAGCTGCTCAAGTTCTCGAATAAAAACCGAGCTTCAGCTCTCAAAAACCCACAAACCAAGACAGGCTATGTGCCTTCACCAAAAAGTTCAACAACAGTTGAGCTGGGACTCAGGCTATGTGCCTTCGCCAAAAAGTTCGACTATAGTTGAACCAGAACTCAGGCTATGTGCCTTCGCCAAAAAGTTCAACTACCGTTGTACCAAGACTCAGGCTATGCGCCATCAAATTTGACAAAGTTCAACAACAGTTGGACTGGGACTCAGGCTATGTACCTTCGCCAAAAAGTTCAACTACGGTTGAACCAAGACTCAGGCTATGCGCCTTCGCCATCAAAATTGATAAAGTTCAACAACAGTTGGACTGGCACTCAGGCTATGTGCCTTCGCCAAAAAGTTCAACTACGGTAGAACCAAGACTCAGGCTATGCGCCTTCACCAACAAAATTGATAAAGTTCAACAACAGTTGAACTGGGACTCAGGCTATGCGCCTTCGCCAAAAAGTTTAACTATGGTTGAACCAAGACTCAGGTTATGTGCCTTCGCCATCAAATTTAACAAAGTTCAACAGTTAAACTGGGACTCAGGCTATGTGCCTTCGCCAAAAAGTTCAACTACGGTTGAACCAAGACTCAGGCTATGCGCCTTCGCCATCAAAATTGATCAAGTTCAACTACAGTTGAACTGGGACTTAGGCTATGCGCCTTCGCCAAAAAGTTCGACTATGGTTGAACCAAGACTCAGGCTATGCGCCTTCGCCATCAAAATTGATCAAGTTCAACTACAGTTGAACTGGGGCGAACTCAGGCTATGCGCCTTCGCCAAAAAGTTCGACTATGGTTGAACCAGGACGCAGGCTATGTGCCTTCGCCAAAAAGTTCAACTACAGTTGAACCAAGACTCAGGCTATGCGCCTTCGCCATCAAAATTGATAAAGTTCAACAACAGTTGAATTGTGACTCAGGCTATGTGCCTTCGCCAAAAAGTTCAAATACGGTTGAACCAAGACTCAGGCTATGCGCCTTCGCCATCAAATTTAACAAAGTTCAACAATAGTTGGACTGAGACTCAGGCTATGTGCCTTCGCCAAAAAGTTCAACTACGGTTGAACCAAGACTCAGGTTATGTGCCTTCGCTATCAAAATTAACAAAGGTTGAACCGGGACATAGGCTATGCGCCTTCGCCAACAAGTTCAACTACGGTTAAACCAAGACAGGCTATGCGCCTTCACCACAAAGTTCAACAACAGTTGAACTGGGACTCTGGCTATGTGCCTTCGCCAATTAGTTCAAATACGGTTGAACCAAGATAGGCTATGTGCCTTCGCCATCAAATTTAACAAAGTTCAATAGTTGAACTGGGACTCAGGCTATGTGCCTTCGCCAAAAAGTTCAACTACGGTTGAACCAAGACTCAGGCTATGCGCCTTCGCCATCAAAATTGATCAAGTTCAACTACAGTTGAACTGGGACTCAGGCTATGTGCCTTCGCCAAAAAGTTGGACTATGGTTGAACGAGGACTCAGGCTATGTGACTTCGCCAAAAAGTTCAACTACGGTTGAACCAAGACTCAAGCTATGGGCCTTCGCCATCAAAATTAATAAAGTTTAACAACAGTTGAACTGGGACTCAGGCTATGTGCCTTCACCAAAAAGTTCAACTATGGTTGAACCAAGACTCAGGTAATATGCCTTCGCCATCAAAATTAACAAAGTTCAACTACGGTTGAACCGGGACACAGGCTATGCGCCTTCGCCAACAAGTTCAACTACGGTTGAACAAAGACAGGCTATGCGCCTTCACCACAAAGTTCAACAACAGTCGAACTGGAGCTCCGACTACGTGCCTTCGCCAATAAGTTCAACCACGGTTGAACCAAGACTCAGGCTATGCGCCTTCGCCATTAAATCCAACGAGCTCGACCTCGCTCGAACTACAAGGATGGACACCTTCGTCCTTAAATTTAGCAAGTTCAACCACAGTTGAACCGAAACTCAGGCCAAATGCCTTCATCGGTGAAAGCAAAGCCCGACCTCCAACGAATCGAAGCGCAGGATAGGCACCCTCGCCATTCAAGTAAGTACTCCCAACTCGAATTAAGATTCGGGCCACGTAAAGTTCGGCCCCGGTCAAACTACAAGGCTGCGTTTTTTACCATCACGACCGGTAGTTCGACCGCGTCCGAACTGGGACTAAAGCTAAGCGCCGCTATCGCCAAATAATGGCTAAGACTCGCCCGTACCGAGTAGAAGAAGCAAGGCCACTAATAACCAGAAATTAACATGTCTACCAGAGTCAAACTTAGCAAATCACCCCTTGAACACGCGCAAAAGAAAAGTCTAAGGGGGAAAAAGGAAAGACACAAAACAAGCACAAGGCAGGCAATGGAAAAGAAAATTTATATATTTACAAAGTCAATGACGGGCCATCCCCGCTTACACCCGGCCAAGGCCGGTCAATAAAAAAAAAGAGAAGAAAAACAAGAAACACCTAAAACATCAAGCGGCGAGCGAAACAAGAAAAAAATACAACAAATCTTTCTACTCGGCGCTATCCGCGCCATCATCTGCACCATCGCCAACCTCTGGCATCGCCGCGTCAAAGCCACAATCGGTACAGGCCTCACGAGCCTTCTAATGCACTTCCTCGAAAGCAGCCTCGGTCAAGATTCCGGCCTTCCACAAATTCTTATATACGTCGCGTTGGGCCTCGGTAAAAACCCAAAGTCCGCGAACCTGGTTGGAAGGGGCGACCTGGTCCCGTAGGCGCTGATTCTCCCTCTCCAAGGCCGCGATCCGATCTGCCATGGCTTGGGCGTCCCGCTCAAAGACCCCAATTCGGTCCTCTAGCCCCGCCTCTCTAAAGGCCGCGATAGCTCTCTCCAACCCCCGCTCCTTCTCACCAATACGAAGCACCTCCTCCAACCCTGCGGCCTTCGTCGAAGCGGTCCTCGCCTGCTGCCTCAAAGCCGCGACTTCACCCTCCAATGCGGCCACCTTCCCGTTCCATGCCGCAATGGCCTCCGCTGCCTTGGCCTGATCTTGGCGCTCCCTCTCAGCTGCATCCCGCCTTCCCACCTCAAGCTCCTCGTCCTTCTGACGAAACTGCTCCTCGAGGGCGCGCGTTCTGCCAAGTGCTTGCTGCACCTGAAGCTCCCGCCTTGCCAGCTCCTCGACCAAGGCCCGGCTATGGGGGTAGTTCCCCAAGCGCTCGCGCATCTCTCGGCACCGGTCTCAGCAGCGACGGTACTTCTCCAGCGCCTGCAAAAAGACCCCCGAGCGGATGCGCTCCACCTACAGCAGATAAGACTGCAAAGCAAAAACAACGATTATAGTAAAGAATAAACTAAGGCAAGGATAAAATGAACTAAGGTCATAGTAACATACCCTCAGGCCCATCACGACCACTTCATTCATCAGTCCGATATTTGTGACATCCCTCAACGACGCGTTCTCGGTCTCCGAGCATAGAACCTCAAATAGCGGCACCAAGATATTCCCTTGGAGCAATATGTTCGACTCCGCGGGAACCTCAATGAAGTGAGATCGCCCCTCGGCACGCACCGTTGAGTTGGTGAGACCTTCTTGAATCGTACGGATGTCATCAGGATCCAAGTCGGACTCGGACTCGTATCCGTCTCCCCCAGCATCACTTCCTCCCCCTGCCGCCCGCGAGGTCGAGGCACCCGCCATAGCCGCCGAAGGAGCGCTTGGTTCACCAAGAATAACAGCCGCTGAGGAACTACCTCCCATCTCAGCGACTAGAACCACCAATTGAGTCGCCGAAGCGACAGTAATTTCATGGCCTAAGCCAACCGGGGCAACCCCCACTGTTTGTCCGCCATCAAGGCCAGACGCCGCGGCTGCACTCCTCTCTGTATCCGCTGGGGGGGAGTCCAAGTTATTCACCACCGGAGGAGCCGGCGTAAACGCAACCCTCCGCCTTATCAACGGCCTCTCCTCCTCCAACTTATTTAAGGGCGACTCCGCCCTAAGGTGCACAACTCTTGACGTCCCCTCGACCCGAAATGCAGCCCGTACCGGAGAATGAGCTGCTGAAGATTCAACCGACACCGCCCTCGGTACTGGGCACGGCACCGGTGCTGCAATAAGCCGAGCAGTCCTGCCAGGCCTATGAAAGGCCAGCTGAAGAGCCCTGACGCGGCGTGCCCTTCCTGATCACAGAAAAAAAAAGTTAGTAAACAGAGACGAAACATAACAAAAAAGTAGAAGTCGAATTCTCACCGGCTGCGGGCCTACGACCATGCCTGGCCCAGAAAGACGCCCACGTGCATATCCCCACTCAGGCCCAGAAAGACGCCCACGTGCGTATCCCCACTGTATGGGGGAGTACGGCCTCGACCCACTCACGTATCCAAGGCAATGGGGCCGGCGGCGACCTGTCGGCTACAAAAAATGACACGAGTTAACGCTTATGATCACGAATCATAAAGAGGGGAAGAAAAGGGAATTCAACCACTAAAGAACTTACGTGCATGGTTCCAAGCCTCTGGGAACCATCCGCCACCAGATGCCTGGTTCTGATATAAAAGAAGTGCTCGAAAGGGCGAGGGTCGACCTCGTCATCCAATCTCATGACCAGGCCCCTCGACCCACAAGGGCATGCCTGAATCATGGTGCCACAGACTCTATAGGGAGCGTAGAGACTAAGCACGTGCTGCAGCGTGACCTCCCTACGGGACAATTACTTGATGAACATGGCAAGCAACTTGTAAAAAGAAGGAGCAAGCTGGCCCGGGCATACACCATAATATCGACAGAAATCTACCACCAGCATTGGGAGTGGAATCTTAAACCCCAACCTGAAGGGATAGGCATAAAAAATGCAGTATCCCCTGCGGTCGGTATGGACCCTCTCCTCGCTTCTAGGGAGAATGATGTCTGCATGGGTGGGGATGACCCCCTGTTCCCATAATCGGTCCACCCCAATTTCCCCCATTAACAGGGCTTCATCCACCGGGTCCTCTCCACCATTGACGGTGAAATCAATCACCGGAGCTCCGGGCCGAGGAACTACCTCGTTAACCGACAGAACTTCTCCGGTCTCTATCTGTTCTGCACCTCCCATTGCCGGAGGTGGCCCTTCAACTATCGGAGAATTGACCGAAAAATCCATCGGAAGAGTATCGTGGGAGGAACTGCCTGCCATTATTGATCTACTAAAAAGAAAGGGATAGAATTCGGTGGGCAAGACAAAGGTTATCACAATCAAGGAAAGAAAGGAGAAGATGAATTAGCAGAATGAAAAAGTTTCTTCAGAATCTCTCTCAGATGAACAATGAAGATATGAGAAATGAATGCCTCAACCCACCTTTATAGGCAACGTAAATGGCTTTCGCGAAACCCAATAGCCATCATTAGCTGCACGACCAACCATAAAACGGTTCGGTTCTGCCGAAGCATGTGTCATTATGACAAGCTCCACGAAGCAACTTCTCAGCCATCCGCCAATGTCTCGCCATCGGAATAATCGTAACGGCCTGCAAGCGCTGAAAGAATGTGCCGTACACCTTCGAAATTAACAAATGTGACCAAATACGTACCCGGCGCATACTTATTCCCCACGGCCGCATCGCGTACGGCCCGTCCCCCGTCGTCAACGACTATGATCCCAAATAGATGCGAGGACCAGAACGTAACGAAGTTCGGTCTCGCTCGAATTGTGTTAAAACATCATATATCTTCGTCGAGTAGAGGCATTACGTCTTGATTATACTGCGACTTGGTAATTTGATAACACGACGCTGACATTCCACAAGGTTCGGGCTATCACCAAAAAGGATTTGGTCTCGATCGAAGCAATAGTCGACCCCCTTATTCGAGTTTTTTCAAATCACAATCGATGAAGTCCGCTCATCGAGCTCGGCCGAAACACGACCTCAATAAGCGGAGGGACTAACTGTATGGGTCAGAATCCGATCTCACAGTAATTAACGGAGTTAATCTCGTCTTGAGCTAATCTATAATTAATAAGTGGTATGGCCACTTATTCATAACAGGATTCGACTCTTGTCCGATTTAATCTACGAGGGCACGACCCATTCATTCCCCCATGGGGATGAAACCTCAGCGTGGCCACGACCATTTATTGCCAGCTCACGAAGCTCACATCTATAAATACTAAGAGTGGAAGCCCTAGAAAAAGGGGCTTCTTCGCCACTATTCCGTAGAGAGAGAAAACAAACAACAATACCCATATTATGGAAAAAGGAACACCATTGTAAGACTCTAAACCTCTCCACGGAGAGGCAGACCAACTCCACACTATCAATAAAGGTTTTTAATATTTCTCCTCTTAATTTTGAGCGGTGCAGGGAGTCGAGTGAGTACTTCCAACTCAGCGGTAATAAAAGTAAATAATGCTGAGGAAAAGAAAACCACACAAAGCACTATCTCATGCTATAAAATACAGAATCA
>MU785996.1:96525-121815 GCA_026770625.1 Nicotiana glauca
CAAGAGTCCTTACCTGATGATACTCCATGAATTCCTCTTCAAAATTGCCCAAAATCCCTCTTTGTTCGAAGCCCCAAATGTTTTTACACTTTTGAAATTTTCAATGCATTGATCACTTAAACCCTCAGCGATTTTCGCTTCTGCGACTCATTGACCGCACCTGCGGTCCGGCTTTTGCGGTAAAACGATCGCTTATGCGATTTCTCCTTAAACTCACAATAACCGCTTCTGCGGACTCCCAACCGCACCAGCGGTTCCGCTTCTGCAGTACCCTGACCGCTTCTGCGGTCTTTTCATTAATCTCTAGGGCCGCTTCTGCGGTTCCAAACTCGCACCTGCGACTCTGCTTAGGTGGACCATGTTTCGCTTTTGCGAAACTTCCCTGTTCAAGCCCAAACCACTCCCGCGCTCTATCATCCGCTTCTGCGTACCCGCTTCTGCGGCCCATTTCCGCCGAAGCGGAAATACCAGAAGACATAAAAACTCAGACCTGCAATTTACCAAAATTCCTTCCGTTTAGTCATCCGAAATCACCCCGAGGCCCCCGGGACCTCAACCAGAAATACCAACCCACTCTAAAACACCATACGAACTTGTTTCAATCATAAAAATACGCCCCTTTAACACAAAAATTACCAAATTACCACGGATTCAAGCCTAATTTTCCTTAAAACTTCCGAAACCAACATTCAATCAAAAACCCGTCCAAACGATGTCCGAATGACCTGAAAATTTGCAGACATATCCAAAATCACCTAACGAAGCTACTGCAACTCTCGGAATTCTATTCCAACTCCCGGATCAAAATATCACCTATCAACCGGATTTCGCCAAAATTCCAACTTCGCCGAAATAGGCTAACTTCTTCACCGGACCTCCAAAATTACTTCTGATTGCGCTCCTATGCCTTAAATCATCACCCGGAGCTAACCGAATCATCGGAATTTAATTCCGAGCCCTCTAACCACATAGTCAACTTCCAATTGACTTTTCTAATACAAGCTTCCTTCTAAGAGGCTATGTGCCTTATTTTCAACCAAAACCAATTCAATTACACCCGATCAACTCTAATACTGACATTGAGATATGAAGCAACACAATAAGGGGAAAACGGGGCCGTAACGCATAAGACGACGGATCGGGTCGTCACAAGAAGTTGATAGTTTATTTACAAATAGTCAAACACTTTATTCCTTGTTTTGGTTACTCTAGTAGCTTTTTATCGTTATATTTTTTAAATTTGGTTTTCACGTGTGTTTAGTTCTTCTTATTTTTGAATTGAGAATTTTTATGAAAGTCTAAGCAGTTTTTGCTTGTTACTAGTTGTGTTTATAATATTTTTGAGTTGTATTTATGTTTTTACTTGAATTTTTATTTTTGATTTCCTTGTTTCAATCATTTACTTCTAGTTCATGGATTTTAATATATTTTGCATTGTGGGTAGATATAATTAAATGATTAATTTTTTGAAATTACATTTTTACTTAATTTAAGGTAAAGGGGGAGGGGAGGTGGTGATACATAAGAGGAGGTTTAATTCGTCGTGACGTATTATTATTTTTATTTTATATGCATAAATTGAGGTTAAAAAAAGATCCCTTAGTGAAAAGGGGAAATATTAGCTAAATTACTTTATTGATGGCAAAAGTAAATATTTTGCAGACGTGAAGGATAGTTTTGGACTTTGCTCTTATAATTTTTTAATAGCCCCGTTAGTGGAAAAGGACAAAAGTGAACCTTGTGCAAATTACATGGGCAAATATGTGCCAGTTTCACAACGGCGGGCGCAAAAAAATTGCCGACTGTCAAAGGGGGTTCATATGCAGATAGTATAGGGGTAATTTTGATCTTTTTATAATAATAAAATATTAAAGACTTTATGTCTTGTAGTAAGAATACTATATCATTACTATTATATATGAGAGGATAAGCAAGTGATGTTCAACATGCCTACTTGGCATAGCTAAGGATATTTTAGTAATTTTTTGAAAGCTGAGCAACTTGGTTGGCCAAAAAGTAATTCTACTGCAGTTGTTACATAAAGTTTTTAGTGAGTTGACAAAATTACCCTCTAAATCTCATCAACCATTAGCAAACCACTTTTTGAAGTTTCCTTTTGCCCCTGCTTTCCTTCTTTATTGCATAATTGCTTTTACGTATTTTGGTAAATTTGGCAAAGTTTGAGCACAACTATATAGTAGTGAAAAACAACAAATGTAGTGTCAGTTTGAAGTTTTGTTTTATGTGAAATCTTCTGAGCATTACATTTTCTCTCTCTTTTTCGCTTGTGACTCTATTTTATGATTACATTAAAATAAAATTACATTAGTGGCTGACAAAAACGATTACTGTAGCTACTTATGTACAACTTAGAATTTCGTTCGAAGTGTCATCCTTGATTTTTGCTAATTGTTGTTGAGTGTAGAAAAGTGGTATTTTTGAGGTGTCTGTTATGCTTAAACCATTCTACTACTGTTGATAAAAAATTCAAATTAAAATTTAACAAAATGACCAAATTTTTCACTGACTGGTACAATATTTTTAAAATCTATAATATCTTTGATAAGTTTAAAATTATCATAGAAATATTTTCCAATGCGTTAATTTTTCAATTACAAAAACCAAATAAATTATAATTTAATAATAAAAATATAATCATGATGGTGAAATATTATATAGCATATAACACTATACACTATCCAACTTATAAATGAACATAATTTAGCAATGAAAATTCAAGTTCCAGTGACACTATTAACAAGTGATAAAATATAATATAAACAGAATTAAATATGTACCAATAATTTACAAGATATCAGTTTCTTTCATACTAAGTGTCTATATTTTTTGGCCGAATAAATTACTGTATTGAAAGTACTAAAGAAAGTTAGGAAATATCATTACCAATACGTACTAATTTCGGTGACGTAGTTCCACATCAAGTGTCCATATATTATCTCGCACATGACAACTAACCTTTCATTTTTGTCAAATTTCTTTTTTTTGCTAAAGGGAAGAAAAATAATTTGATACAGCCAAATACTATATAGAAGCTTCAAAATCAAGCATTAAAATAGTTGTTAATTACTCCTACTAATAGAAGCTTCAAATCAAGCATTAAAATAGTTGTTAATTACTCCTACTAATAGAATGATGGCAACAACGCCTAATTAAAACTAATAAATTATTACTAGTTACCTTAATATGAACCAAGTAGGATAAGGAATTCATGGTTAAATTAACAAAAAAGTTATATTAGACCTAAAATTAGCGATACTCATCTCTAAAATCTTATAAAAATAAAATAGTAGAGTAAAACGGAGTCCAACTTAACATAAAAAAGAAAAACAAGTAATGACCTTGCTTGAAAAGTTATTTTTCTAATTAATATTTAAATAACTTTAAAAAATATGTATATAAGCCTTTGAGGTATTACATGGTATCTTACCCATACATTTAGTAGCTTTCACGGACTTCCCTATGATCAAAACTATTTTAGCTAAATTTTTGGCAATATGACTTTGAAAAATCAAGAAGGCATCAATTAGTATTTTCCAAATCCATTCTTAACTAATAAATGATCTACCAAATATGACGATATACAAAGAGTAATTTAAGAAGATACAAAGGATTTTAGTTAAATAACACTTATATTAATATTATTAAATAATTCTTTTAATGAGCATGTCAAAAACTTAGAAGCACTTATTTTGAACGAGAGATAGCATCGTCTAAGAAATTATCCATAGCTATTTTAATAACTTGACATTATAAGTAAAATTTATATTATCAATGCATACAAATTAAGAAAAATTTACATAATAATGATTAGCACAAGCTAAATATAGTGTTATTGGGCCCATGCTCAGCATGGGCTATTCATTACTAGTATGCTATAAATGACTAGCACAATAAAAGAATGTGAACACAGATCCTTTTTTTTTTTGCGCGTGTGTATATTTGTATACATTTTATTTAAAAAAAAATTAAGGGCTCATATTAAAACTGTGACGACCCGGCCCGTCGTCACGTGAGTTACCATCCCGTTTCCCTCATCTTATGTTTCTCTATGCTTTATTATCGGTATTTGAGGTGATCGAGTCGAATTGGATTGATTTTAGATGGAAATGAGACACTTAGTTTCTTTAAGGAAGGCTTGTTTTAAAAAAGTCAACCGGATGTTGACTATTGGGTTAGAGGGCTCGGATGTGATTTTCGATAATTCGTTTAGCTTCGGGGGATGATTTGTGACTTAGAGTGTGATCGGAATTGATTTTGGAGGTCCGATGTAGAATTAGGCTTGAAATGGCGAAGTTACTATTTTGGCGAATTCCGGTTGATAGGTGAGATTTTGATCCTGGGGTAGGAATGGAATTCTGAGAGTTGCAGTAGCTTCGTTAGGTGATTTTGGATGTGTTTGCAAAATTTCAGGTCATTCGGAGGTGTTTTGGTCGGGTTTTTGATCAAATGCGTATTTCGGAAGTTTTTAAGAAACTTAGGCTTGAATTCGATGTGATTTAATGGTTTTAGCGTTGTTTGATATGTTTTGATAATTGGAACAAGTTTGAATGATGTTTTAGGATGTGTCGGTGCTTTTGGTTGAGGTCCCGGGGGCCTCGGGATGGTTTCGGATGGTCAACCGGACCATTTTTAGCCTTTGGGAGTTGCAGGAATTTGCAGATCAGATGTTGCAGGTTTTAAGCCTATGTGATCGCAATAACATGGTCGCGATCGCATAGAAGTATTTTGGCAAGCTGGATTTTTGTTCTTTGCGTTCGCACTAGTAGGATGCGATCGCACAGTAGAAAGTGAGGGTCTAGCTGAGTTGCTCTACGCGATCGCATAAGGATGTCCGCGTTCGCATAGGTCTGGTTTTTGAAGCAGTGCGATTGCATAGAGGTGGTTGCGTTCCCATAGTTCATTTTTGAGGCTGTAGAATTTTGTTCATTGCAATCGCAAGCCTTAGGCCGCGATCGCATATAAGAAAAGTACTGTAGCGGACAGAAGGGTTTTAAACATATCCTCCGCGAGTTTAAACCATTTTTCCTCCATTATTGAGCACCTTAAGAGCTTTTTGGGAGAAATTGAAGAGTGTTTCGACGGGAATTGATTGGAGTTGAGTCCTATTGCCTAGAAATATCATTTTATTGAAGAATCAACCCTTAAATTCATGGAAAGTTGAGTAAAATTGGAAGAACTAGGGCTTGACTTTTTAAATGAAAATTTGGGATTTGAGGGGGCATTTGAGCTCGGATTTTGGTGAATTTGATATGTATAGACTCTTGGCGAGATGAGAGATCCGGTGATGTAAATTTTATAATTTTTTGAAAAGTGAGCCCGGGGCTCGGGTTTATCCAACTTCGTAATTTTTGATAATTTTCAAGTCTTTTTGATTGGGTTGTGTTCCCTTAGCCTATTATAATGTATTCCTTGTGGTTTGACCAGATTCTACGCACGAGGAGGTTGATTTGCGAGGTAAGGGCAAAGCGAGCTAGGATTTTGGGCGGCTTGAGGTGAGTAATGGTTATAAATGATGTTCTGAGGGTTTGAAACCCCAGATTTGCACAACGTGGTGCTATGTTGAGATGAGACACACACTGTATGATGAGCGTGGGGTTTGTTACTGTTGGGGATTCGGACTCGATCCGTCCCGATTGATGACTCTACTGTATTTTTAGCTGAGACTTAATTAATATCATTATATTCTGGGGTAGTTGCCATGTTTGGGGCCATGTGCCGATCTGTAGAACCCTTAGGGGGTATTTTGTACTAGTTGACCTCCCTTTACTTGTCGAAATCATACTCTCAGTCATGTTCTTAACTGTTAAACATAATATGAACTGGCTTTAGAAATTGTTAATCCAAATAAGAATAACCTGGGGTTGGAAACCCTGTCTTAGCGGAGTGGGCCCGAGAGGCCAAGTCAATATTGATTGAGAGGGGTCAAGGACCCCATAGTGAGGGTATTTGATATATTATATGGATCGGACAGCACGCCGCAGCAGTGATATATTATATGGATCGAACTGCACACCACTGTAGTTTATTATATGGATCGGACTGCACGCTGCAGTGATATATTTTATGGATCGAACTGCACGCCGCAGTGGTATATTATATGGATCGGACTGCACGCCGTAGTAGTATAGCGCTTGGGCTGTAGGAGCCCCTCCGGAGTCTGCACACCCCTAGTGAGCGCAGTCGACTATTATTATTGGATCGGGCTGCATGCCGCAGCAGTTTATATATATATATATATATATATATATATATAGATCGGGCTGCACGCCGCAGTAGTATACTGTATGGATCGGGATGCACGCCGCAGCGATATAATTAAACTACCGATCATTGAGAGGAGTAAATGAGTTGTGTACTAGTTGGAGGGATATTCACCTGTTTTTCTCATTTAGCTGCTGTAAAATGCACTTACTATTTTTATATAGAACTGCGTAGTGTTTTAACGAGTTTTCTTATCGTCAGTCATTATTTATTGCTATTACTCACTGAGTCGGAGTACTCACTTTACTCCCTGCACCATGTATGCAGATACAAGTATCCCGGAGGCATAGTTGAGTTTACTGCTGCTGTCCAGATTATCACCGGAGTTATCGAGGTAGCTGCATGGCGTCCGCAGGACCCGATTTCTCCCCTAATCCCTTTTAGTTCCGCATTCTAGACTTCAACACGTATAGGCTGCTACTCATTTGTATTTAGAGGCTCTCGACTCGTGACACCAAATCTTTTGGGATTTGTATTAGTATTTTCATGGATTTCCACACTATTTAACTGATATTACGGATTATAATCATGTTAATTTGGTAACTTAACTCTATTAATTGGTAATGAGCTTCGTACAGGGGTTGAGAGTGTTGTGTTGGTCGGGCTTGCCTAGCATTGTGTTGAGCGCCATCACGACCGGGATTGGGGTAGTGACAAGTTGGTATCAGAGCCTAGGTTACTAGGTCTCACGAGTCATGAGCAGGTTTAGTAGAGTCTCGCATATCGGTACAGAGACGTCTGTATTTATCCTCGAGAGGCTGCAGAACCTTTAGAAAAATTCCACATTCTTGAAATTCTTATTGTGCGAACTTGTTGATCCGAATACTAAACTTCTCTTTATTCTATTCTCTCACATATGGTGACGACACGAGCTACCGGACGTGGCGAACTACCACCAGTACCACCTACTGAGGCTACTAGAGGCCGTGGATGCGGTCGTAGTCGTGGTAGAGGCAGAGCAACAGGGGCAGCACATGTGGATCCTTTAGTTGCCCCATCTCAGGATCAGACTCCAGCAGCATCAGTTCAGGTACCAACTGTGCCCATTGTGATTCCTGGTCTCCAGAAGACATTGGCCCAGATATTGACAGTTTGTACGGGTCTAGCTCAGGTGGTTTCAGCCACCACAGCAGCAGCAGCTACTTCACAAGCTGGGGGAGGAAATCAGACCCCCGCTGCTCGCACACCCAAGCAGGGATTACAGTGATTACAGGCTCCAGGGGCACCTCCAACTCAGTCAGTGGTATCAGTTCAGGAATACAGGGTTTCAGTTATGCCCAAGGACGAGCAGCGTCGCCTCGAGAGGTTTGGTAGGCTCTAGCCTCCGACATTTAGTGGAGCTAAGGGCGAGGATGCCCAGGGTTTTCTCGATAGATGTCAGCGGATGCTCCGCACAACGGGGATTCTTGAGTCCAGCGGTGTGACTTTTACTACATTTCAGTTTACTGGAGCGGCCTTCACATGGTGGGAGGCGTATGAGCAGCGTAGGCCGGTTGGTGCAACATCTTTGACTTGGCAGCAGTTCTCCACTCTCTTCCTGGAGAAGTATGTACCGCAGTCCCGTAGAGAGGAGCTGCGCAGACAGTTTGAAGGACTAAAACAGGGAGAGATATCATTGACACAGTATGAGATGAGATTTTCTGAGTTGTATCGGCATGCAGCTTGGTTGGTCCCGACGGACCGTGAGCGTATTCGGAGGTTTATTGATGGTCTCCACTACCCTCTTCGTATTATGATGACTAGAGAGAGTGCTTGGTGCTACTTTTGAGGAGGTGGTGGATATAGCTCGAGATATTGAGTCAGTTCGCTGCCAGGATCGTGATGAGAGGGAGGCCAAGAGGCCTCGAGGTTCTGGTAGTCACAATGGCGCTCCTTCGAGGGGCCAGTTTTAGTAGGGCCGGGGACGTTCTTTCAGGCCCGCTCAGTCATCTAGACCTGAGTATCATGGTGGATCTTCTGGTCGTGGTTATCAGGGCTCTCAGTAGAGTCAGCCATCTCTCAGCGCTCTTCCAGCACAGAGTTCGTCTTATGCTCCATCTGTTCAGGGTTCTTCCAGGCCGAGTGCATCAGCTAGCCACTCCGGCACAAGGGTTTCCCTTCAATCCCAGTTCCTAGCACCCGGGAGTTTCTACGAGTGTGGTGAGCTCGGGCATATGCGGAGGGAGTGTCCTCGCCGTGCTGCTAGCTCATCTCAACAGAGGGGTCAACTCTCATCTTCTGGCCCAGTTTCTTCAGAACCCGCCCCGCTAGCTAGGGGTAATGATCAGGCAGTCAGAGGTCGCCCCAGAGGGGGAGGCCGATCGGGCGGTGGTCAGGCTCGCTTCTATGCTCTTCAGGGCAGGTTAGATGCTATTACTTCGGATGTTGTTATCACATGTATTATTTCAGTCTGCCACAGGGATGCCTCAGTCTTATTTGATCCCATTTCCAACTATTCCTATGTGTCTTCATATTTTGCTCATCATTTGGGTACGACCTGAGGGTGTTTTGCTTTACTTGTTCATGTATCTACCTTGGTGGGCGATACTATTATTGTAGACCGTGTGTATCAGTCATGTTTAGTGACTATTGGGGGTCTGGAAACCCGAGTTGATCTATTGCTATTGAGCATGGTGGATTTTGATGTTATTCTGGGCATGGACTGGTTATCTCCGTGTCATGCTATTCTGTACTGTCATGCTAAGACAGTCATTTTGGCTATACCGGGTATTTCGAGGATCGAGTGGCGTGGCGTGACTAACTATATGCCTAGCAGGGTGATTTCCTTCCTAAAGGCCCATCGTATGGTTGTGAAAGGATGTCTATCATATTTGGCTTTTGTGAGGGATGTTGGAGCTGAGACTCCTAGCATTGATTCGGTCCCAATTGTGAGGGAGTTTCCCGATGTGTTTCCTGTAGACCTGTCGGGCATGCCACCGGACAGGGACATTGATTTTGGTATTGACCTGGCGCCGGGAACTCAACCCATTTCTATTCCTCCATATCGGATGGCACCCGCAGAGTTGAAAGAGTTGAAAGATCAGCTTCAGGAACTCCTAGATAAGGGGTTCGTTCGGCCTAGTATGTCACCGTGGGGTGCACCGGTTCTATTTGTGAAAAAGAAGGATGGCACAATGAGAATGTGCATTGACTACCGATAATTAAACAAAGTGACAGTGAAGAACAACTATCCCCTGCCTCGTATCGATGATTTATTTGACTAGCTTCAAGAGGCGAGGGTATTCTCCAAGATTGACCTCCATTCAAGCTATCACTAGTTGAAGATCAAGGATTCAGATATTATGAAGACTACTTTTAGGACTAGATATGGGCACTATGAGTTTCTTGTTATGTCCTTTGGGCTGACCAATGCCCCATCCACGTTTATGCATTTGATGAACAGTGTATTTTGGCCATATCTGGATTCTTTCGTGATTGTTTTTATTGATGATATATTGGTGTACTTGTGTAGCCAGGAGGAGCACGCTCAGCATTTGTGAGTGGTATTACAGAGATTGAGGGAGGAGAAGCTTTATGCAAAGTTCTCCAAGTGTGAGTTCTGGCTTGGGTCAGTGGCTTTCTTGGGACACGTGGTGTCTAGCGAGGGTATTCAGGTCGACTCGAAGAAGATAGAGGCAGTTTAGTGTTGGCCTAGACCAACCTCAACCACAGAGATTCGTAGTTTCCTTGGGTTGGCAGGGTATTATCGCCGGTTTGTTCAAGGATTTTTCCTCTATTGCATCGCCCTTGACCAAGTTGACTCAGAAGGGTGCTCCATTTGTGTGGTCGGATGAGTGCGAGGAGAGCTTTCAGAAGCTTACGACAGCTTTGACCACGGCTCCAGTGTTGGTGTTGCCATCAGCTTCAGGTTCTTACACTGTATATTGTGATGCTTCGAGAGTTGGGATCAGATGTGTGTTGATGCAGGAGGGTAGAGTTATTGCATATGCTTCTTGTCAGTTGAAGCCCTACGAGAAAAACTACTATGTACATGATTTGGAGTTGGCTGCTATAGTTCATGCTTTGAAGATTTGGAGGCACAACTTGTATGGTGTATCCTGTGAGGTATTCACCGATCATCGCAGCCTTCAACATCTATTCAAGCAAAAAGATCTTAATTTGAGGCAACGGAGGTGGCTAGAGTTACTCAAGTACTATGATATTACCATTCTCTATCATCCGGGGAAGGCCAATGTGGTGGCCGATGCTTTGAGCCGGAAGGCGATTAGCATGGGAAGTTTGGCATACATTCCAGTTGGGGAGAGGCCCTTTGCAGTTGATGTTCAGGATTTGGCCAATCGGATGGTGAGATTAGACATTTCAGAGCCTAGTCGAGTGTTAGCTTGTGTTGTTTCTTGGTCTTCCTTGTATGACCTCATCAGAGAGCTCCAGTATGATGATCCGCATTTGCTTGTCCTTAAGGACAGGGTTCAGCATGATGATGTCAGGGATGTGACCATTAATAGTGATGGCGTGTTGAGTATGCAGGGCCGGAGTTGTGTGCCCAATGTGGATGGGCTTCGGGATTTGATATTGGAGGAGGCCCACAGCTCGCGGTATTCTATCCATCCAGGTGCCGCGAAGATGTATCAGGATTTGAGGCAGCACTACTAGTGGAGGAGGATGAAGAAGGATATAGTGGATTTTGTAGCTCGGTGTCTCAACTGTTAGCAGGTTAAGTACGAGCATCAGAGACCGAGTAGTGTACTTCAGCGGATGATTATTCCCGAGTGGAAGTGGGAGAGGATTACTATGGATTTTGTGAGTGGTCTCCCTCGGACTTCAAAGAAGTTCGATTCGATTTGGGTGATTGTGGATCGGCTGACCAAGTACGCGCACTTCATTCCAGTATGTACTACTTATTATTCGGAGCGGCTGGCAGGGATCTTTATCCGGGAGATTGTCCGATTGCATGGGGTTCCAGTGTCTATTATCTCAGAGAGGGGTACTCAGTTCACTTCTTAGTTCTGGAGGACATTTCAGCGGGAGTTGGGTATGTAGGTAGAGTTGAGCACAGCATTCCATCCTCAGACGGGCGGGCAGTCTGAGCGCACTATTCAGATATTGGAGGACATGTTGTGTGCATGTGTTATTGATTTTGGGGGTTCATGGGATGAGTTTTTGCCGCTTGCAGAGTTTGCCTACAACAACAGTTATCAGTCGAGCATTCAGATGGCTCCATATGAGGCGTTGTATAGGAGGCGGTATAGATCTCCAGTTGGATGGTTTGAGCCTGGGGAGGCTAGGTTATTGGGGACAGAGATGGTTCAGGATGCCTTAGAGGAGGTGAAGCTGATTCAGGAGAGGATTTATACAGCACAGTCGCGTCAGAAGAGTTATGCGGACCAGAAGGTTCGGGATGTGTCCTATATGGTAGGTGAGAAGTTCTTGCTGAAGGTTTCGCCCATGAAGGGTATTATGCGGTTTGGGAAGAAAGGGAAGTTGAGTTTGCGGTTCATTGGGCCTTTTGAGGTACGTAGGAGGAATGGGGAGGTGGCTTATGAGCTTGCTTTGCCACCCAGCTTGTCGAGCGTGCATCCGGTATTTCATGTATCTATGCTCCGGAAGTATGTTGGGGACCCGTCTCATGTATTGGACTTCAGCACTGTTTAGTTAGATGATGATTTGACCTATGATGTGGAGCCAGTGGCTATTTTGGGTCGTCAGGTTCTAAAGTTGAGATCAAAGGATATAACTTCAGTGAAGGTGCAGTGGAGAGGTCGGCCCATGGAGGAGGCTACTTGGGAGACCGATCGGGAGACGCGGAGCAGATATCCTCACTTGTTTGAGGCTCCAGATATGTTTCTTGACCCGCTCGAGGATGAGTATTTGTTTTAGTTAGGGAGGATGTGACGACCCGGACCGTCGTCACGTGAGTTACCACCCCGTTTCCCTCATCTTATGTTTCTCTATGCTTTATTATCGGTATTTCAGGTGATCGAGTCGAATTGGATTGGTTTTAGATGGAAATAAGACACTTAGTCTCTTTAAGGAAGGCTTGTTTTGGAAAAGTCAACCGGATGTTGACTATTGGGTTAGAGAACTCGAATGTGATTTTCGGTGATTCGGTTAGCTTCGGGGGATAATTTGTGACTTAGGAGTGCGATCGGAACTGATTTTGGAGGTCCGTTGTAGAATTAGGCTTGAATTGGCGAAGTTAGTATTTTGGCGAATTCTGGTTGGTAGGTGAGATTTTCATTCGGGGGTCGGAATGGAATTTCGAAAGTTGCAGTAGCTTCATTAGGTGATTTTGGATGTGTGTGCAAAATTTCAGGTCATTCGGAGGTGTTTTGGTCGGGTTTTTTATCAAATGCGTATTTCGGAAGTTTTTAAGTAACTTAGGCTTGAATCCGATGTGATTTAATGGTTTATGCATTGTTTGATGTGTTTTGATGATTGGAACAAGTTTGAATGATTTTTTAGGATGTGTTGGAGCTTTTGGTTGAGGTCCCAGGGGCCTCGGGATGGTTTTGGATGGTCAACCGGACCATTTTTAGCCTTTGGGAGTTGCAGGAATTTGCAAATCAGATGTTGCAGGTTCTAAGCCTATGCGATCGCAATAGCATGGTCGCGATCGCATAGAAGTATTTTGGCAAGCTGGATTTTGGTTCTTTGCATTCGCACTAGTGGGATGCGATCGCATAGTAGAAAGTGAGGGTCCAGCCGAGTTGCACTATGCGATCGCATAAGGGTGTCCGCGTTCGCATAGGTTTGGTTTTTGAAGCAGTGCGATCACATAGAGGTGGTTGCATTCGCATAGTTCATTTTTGAGGCTGTGTAATTTTGTTCATTGCGATCGCAAGCCTTGGGCCGCGATCGCATATAAGAAAAGTACTGTAGCGGACAGAAGGGTTCTAAACATATTCTCCGCGAGTTTAAACCATTTTTCCTCCATTGTTGAGCACCTTGAGAGCTTTTTGGGAGAAATTGAAGAGGGTTTCGATGGGAATTGATTGGAGGTGAGTCCTATCACCTAGAAATATCATTTTATTGAAGAATCAACCCTTAAATTCATGGAAATTTGAGTAAAATTGGAAGAACTAGGGCTTGACTTTTGAAATAAAAATTTGGGATTTGAGGGGGCATTTGAGCTCGGATTTTGGTAAATTTGATATGTATAGACTCGTGGCGAGATGAGAAATCCGGTGATGTAAATTTTATAATTTTTTGACAAGTGAGCCCGGGGCTCGGGTTTTGCCAACCTCGTGTTTTTTGATCATTTTCGAGTCTTTTCGATCGGGTTGTGTTTCCTTAGCCTATTGTAATGTATTCCTTGTGGTTTGACTAGATTCTATGCATAAGAAGGTTGATTTGCGAGGCAAAGACAAAGCGAGCTAGGATTTCGGCCGGTTTGAGGTGAGTAATGGTTATAAATGAAGTTCTGAGGGTTTGAAACTCCGGATTTGCACAACGTGGTGCTATGTTGAGATAAGACACATGCTGTATGATGAGCATAGGGTTTGTTACTGTTGGGGATTCAGATTCGGTCCATCCCAATTGATGACTCTACTGTATTTTTGACTGAGACTTAATTAATATCATTATATTCTAGGCTAGTTGCCATGTTTGGGGCCATGTGCCGACCTGTAGAACCCTTAGGGGGTATTTTGTACTAGTTGACCTCCTTTTACTTGTCGAAATCATACTCTCAGTTATGTTCTTAACTGTTAAAACCTCCCTTTACTTGTCGAAATCATACTCTCAGTCATGTTCTTAACTGTTAAACATAATATGAACCGGCTTTAGAAATTGGTAATCCAAATAAGAATAATCTGGGGTTGGAAACCCTATCTTAGCGGAGTGGGCCCGAGAGGCCAAGTCAATATTGACTAAGAGGGATCCTTGATCGGACTGCACGCCGCAACAGTGATATATTATAATGATCGGACTGCACGCCGCAGTAGTATATTATTTGGATCGGACTGCACGCCGCAGTGATATATTATATGGATCGGACTGCACGCCGCAGTGATATATTATATGGATCGGACTGCACGCCGCAGTAGTATAGCGCTTGGGCTGTAGGAGCCCCTCCAGAGTTTGCACACCCCTAGTGAGCGCAGTCGATTATTATTATTGGATTGGGCTGCNCAACAGTATACTGTACGGATCGGGCTACACGCCGCAGCGGTATAATTAAACTACCGGTCATTGAGAGGAGTAAATGAGTTGTGTACTGGTTGGAGGGATATTCACCTGTTTTTCTCATTTAGTTGTTGTTAAATTCATTTACTGTTTTTATATAGAACTGCGTAATGTTTTTACGAGTTTTCTTATCGTCAGTCATTATTTATTGCTATTACTCACTGAGTCAGAGTATTCACTTTACTCCCTGCACCATGTGTGCAGATACAGGTATCCCGGAGGCATAGTTGTGTTTACTGCTGCTGTCCAGATTATCACCGGAGTTATCGAGGTAGCTACATGGCGTCCGCAGGACCCGATTTCTCCCCTTATCCCTTTTATTTCTGCATTCTAGACTTCCACATGTATATGCTGCTACTCATTTGTATTTAGAGGCTCTCGAATCGTGACACCAGATCTTTTGGGATTTGTATTGGTATTTTCATGGCTATCCGCACTGTTTAACTATTATTACGGATTATAATCATGTTAATTTGGTAATTTAACACTATTAATTGGTAATGAGCTTCGTACAAGGGTTGAGAGTGTTGTGTTGGTCGGGCTTACCTAGCATTGTGTTGGCGCCATCACGACCGGGATTGGGGTCGTGACAAAAACTTAACTTTAAGGCACTAACTTAATTTAGAGGGTGTAAGCTTATAAGCTGGTCAAACTAGCTTATAAGCACTTTTCGGCTTATCTACGCCAAGTGCTTATAAGTAAAAAAATAAGCCAAAATCCATAAGCCGATCACATAGCTTATGAATTTTTTGCTTATAAGCACTTTAAGTTTGACCAAAATTTTTACTATTTTATCCTTAAAATATTTTTTTTTGGAATAAAACTCCTACATCGATTGACTATTTAACCTAAACCTCCCCCACCCTCTACCCCCCACCCTCTTCAAGTTTGCAATGCTCATTGACTATTTGAGAAAAGCAAATTCTCTATTCCTTTGTATATTGTATCTATGTGATTGTGTATTAATTTTTAAATTATATGTAATAAATGAGGATATATCAAATTTTTGGTGTATGCTTTCTATGTGTTGCGGTGATGAAGACATTGTTTGTTTCCCGTCAAATATTTTGTTCTATTTAGGTTACTTTTTATTGAAAAACTTTTATCAATTTATTAATTATTATAACTTATGATTATATGTTTATCATAAAATAAATTATATTTATCATAAAATTTATCTTATCTAAGCACATTCCTATTTAAAATAAAATGACAAATAGAATAAGTGTATTTGAATCGTTCCCTTGTAAGTGTAACAATTCTAAGATTATTTAAGTCATTTTAACCACACACAAAAAAAAAGCTTATCGGCACTTTTTATCAAATACTACAGCAGCTTATTATCAATTTCTGCACTTGCATCCAAACATGTAACTGCTTATTTATTAAATTAGTTTTAGCACTTAAAAATACTTTTCAACACCTAATGCTTATCAACTACTTCAAATCAGCTAATACAAACGGGCTCTCCTTCTTTGTTAATATCCACAAACCGTTAGTTATCCAATTTTTTAAATTAGTCTTAAGTTATGTGCGTTGCGCTATGTATATTAATAAGAAAAATCTTTTTAAAAATATTCACGGTGCCATCCTTGTCTCTAGCTCCAACTGCATTGTGTGACTAGGCTTAAAATAATAATATTGAATATTAATTTTTGATTTGTAAAATAAAAATTAACAAAAAGGGAAGTTCCTAAAATTTAGTCGTATGTCAAATATTGGGTCAATGCAAGCTTAGCTTTCTTATGCTAAAGTTAGTCTTCAAAGTGTTTTATGATGAGCATACTGTTTTACAAACTTCCGCTTTAAATTTAAATTACAAAAATATCTCTCATAATTGAGGGCAAAGATGACTTGGCACCTTTCTTTTTTGGCCGCCAAAATTCTATTTATTTTTTTTCTCCCTTTCTTGACTTGTTTCTTTTTATTTTTTTATTTATTTTATTTTTACGTGTCCCAATATATCATTAATTTCTTTCCTCTTAAGTACAATTTATACTCTTTCTCCTCTTGTTCCTTACGCCTCCTCTCCTTCTTATTCTTATTTACCATTTATATACTTTCCGAAACGTTCCTCCTCCTCTCCTTCGTAGTTTCATTCTCCTTCCTCATTTAAACATATGCATTTATTTCTTCCTTCACTCCTATTTTAATGTGATTTTTTATTTAATTATTAATTTAACATCTTTATATATTTATCCCAGCACCCAATCTCCCTCTATACTCTTTATTTTTCATTCGCTCATTTTTGTTGTACTCATTTCCATGATTACTTATGTGTTAATATTTTTTTTAGTTTTGTAGAATAGCATAATCTTATCTGCACAGAGTTCAAAAACATATTCTAATATACTTGGTTATTTTTCAGGTTCTGGAGACATAATAACCTGAAATTTTGGTTGATGTTAGTAATGTGTAAGTTTTCCTTTTTAATTGGTCAAGATTAACTACAATCTCAATTTTGTGGCAATACCCTACATATTAGGTTATTTTTGGTTAACGAGACATATTTACGGCCTGAAATATTAGCAGATGTTGGTCATTGTTTGCTCAAAAGTTATCGTGTGCTTTATGAGTACAAAACAATACAAATAAATCACGGAAAAATCATAACAAATCATAATAATCCATTGGACCAAGCGAAGAACAAAGCTTAGCTGAGCTAATTGCTGCTTCGGAGTGTTATTGGAGTGGCCGAGGTAGCTGCCTGGCGTCCGCAGGACCCGACTCTTCCCTCCTTTTCTCTGTTGTTTGATTATTTCGCGTATATTCAGATTATGTAGATTTTTCAGCATTGTTATGCTACTCTGGTAGAGGCTCTTGACTCGTGACCCCAGGTCTTTGGGAAGTTATGTTGTTCTGTGAGATTTTCGGGATATTTTTATAACTATCAGTATAATTGGTTTATATCTATTAAGGATTTCTAATTAAATGGTTTTTGAGCTCTAAGCTCGGATTGAGAGCGTATTTGGTCGGGCTTGCCTAGCCGTTGGGTTGGGCGCCATCACGATCGGGTTTGGGGTCGTGACACTTCTATACGGTCAAAATCGGAATGCCCCTTCTTGTTCAACTGACCAAAGTAGGAACATGGTAGATCAAGTTTGGACCTCGATTTTTATCTACGGCGCATGGTTAAGTTATCGAGACCCTGTGACCGATTAAGCTCGAGGTCAACCAAGACCGAGACAAAATAAGATGGAGATCGAAGCTAAGTCCAGTAACAAAAAATCGAGAAATATATCCGGGATCGACCAAGGATCGTGGCGAGAATCTCAGCACGACCAAGGATCTTTCCATATTTAAACTTGTACCTTAAGTAGAATTCTTCCACTATATAAAAGGGGGTTCTAATCATTTGTAAGGGGGGTTGTTCACGAAGATCAAAGCAATACAACACTTTCTCTGTTACGACCCAAAATCCACTAAGGGTCGCGATGGCGCCGGACACCTCTGTCAGGCCAGCCAACTAAATTATCCATTAAACCCTCTTTTAATACTTTTGAAAAATCTAGGGTTTTTACTTCCATTTTTCATAAATAAAAAGAAATCACTACTGGAATTCAAATGTAAATAATAACAATTAGTACAAATCCGTTGAAACTCATCCCAGAAATTCGGTGTCACAAGTACATGAGCAACTATCGATAAGGAAAGTAAAATACAACATCTGTCTAAAATACAGTGGACAGAGAATAAATAATAAAATGCTAAAAGGAACTACACTGGTTGCGGGTCGTCTCGAACAATGCAGCTCACCTAGTCCCAGGGTTATACATGCTGCTACGCCTAGTAGGCTGCTAGAAGTACATATACCTGTGCAACAAAAATTCACAGAAGTGTAGTATGAGTACGTAATCAACGTACACTCAGTGAGTATCCTGCCTAATCCCGAAGGGGATAGAGACGAGATGACCAATTTCGACACTCACTAGAGGTCAATAATCAATATTCTATAAGTGCGAGATTAATCATGGATTTACCCGGAAGTTCTAATTATGAAGCCAGAAAAACAGGTAAATACCTTCAATAATAAATCAAAGGCTTCCAAAGTTTGTTCTTTATTATCTTATCAGTTTATATCAAGCCACGTAGGGCTAATTCCATATTTAAAATTTTCAAGTAACAGATAAACACGCGCAATTCATGCCGAGGTCGACGACCCGCTCCAACAGAAATGTAAATTATGCACTGCCGAGGTTCTAGCGGCACGAACCATAGATGTATCTATTCTCACTGAGGCGTTCGGCTCGTTCCATAAATAAACAGTTATCCTGCTCGCGAATCATCCATGCGACGCAGGCACACATAAAATACATGCTCAATCAGTCAAATAAGAACTTATCAAGGAATATTTATTCAAATAAAACCAATTCTCCCTTAACAATTTAAGAAATGAAGTTTAATCCTTTTAGAAATTTACTTACTAATTCGATGTGAGTTAAACAATTCAAGCTACCAATGGGTTCACAATTAATCCACACGCAACATGATTTTGGGTCCTAACTACCCGGACAATAGCATAATAGTAGCTACGTACGGACTCTCGTCACCTCGCGCGTACGTAGCCCCCACAAATAGGAGCACATAATCAATTACTTCACCTATGGGGTAGATTCACCCTCACAAGATTAGAAAGGAAACTCACCTCGCTTCGAAAGACTCATAACCGGCATTCTACATTCTTCCGATGGCTTGAACCAACGCACAATGCATCAAAACTAGCCAATTAACGACAACTAATGAGAACATGCTCAAATACTTGTTAACAATTCAGATTATACAAATTCCCAACTTCGCTTAGTGAAATGACCAGAATGCCCTCGGGCCCACATTTCCGAAATCCAAAATTTTTCGAAGATAAAGGTTACCCATGGCCTTAGGAACTCAAATACGTAATTTTTTCTTAATTCTATACTCAAAATCATGGCTAAAATCCAAGATTATAATTTTTTAGGTTTTCAACCAAAACCTCAATATTTACTCTAATTTAAATGCCTAAATTCGTATATAAACTTGTATTTAACTCAAAACCAGTAGAAATCACTTACCCCATGCTTGATGATGAAAATGACGCTCAAAAGTTGCTCCAAGATCGCTCCCATGGAAGAAAAATGAAGTGAAATGAGCCAAAACCTGATTTAAAATAACACTGCCCAGACGACCTTTCTATGCGATCACAACCGCAGCCCTGCGATCGCATAGGCCAAAAAAATGCTGACTCCCAAATTGCACTATGCGATCGCATAGAGGGGCCTGCGATCGCATAAGGTCCAGCCTTCCTCCTATGCGATCGCATTGCACCTCCTGCGATCGCATAGGCCAAAATTCCAACTCCTCTCCCCTTGCTCTATGCGATCGCAGACTTCCTCATGCGATCGCATAGAGTAAAAATCTGCTGCGCTTATACCAAAAATACCAGCAATCCCCACAAGGCGAAAATCGACCCGTTAATCATCCGAAATCCACCCGAGGCCCCCGGGACCCCAACCAGTCCCAAAACACATTACGGACTTGCTCAAGGCCTCAAATCATAACAAACAACGCTAAAATCATGAATTACACCCTGATTCAAGCTTTATGAACTTTAGAATTTCAAACTTCTACTTCCGATGTTTAACCCTATCAAATCATGTCCGATTGACCTCAAATTTTGCACACAAATCATATTTGATATTAAGGACCAACTCCAACTTTCGAAATTGGATTCCGACCCCGATATCAAAAAGTCAACCTCTAGTCAAACTTTTCAAAAACCTTCAAATTTCTATCTTTAGCCAAATGGCTTCAAAATGACCTACGGACCTCCGAATTCACTTCCAATCGCGCTCCCAACTCCAAAATCACCATACGGAGCTATTCCCAGACTCAGAATCCCAAATCAATATCGGTAACACTGAAATGCACTTCAAGCCAAACTTAAGAAATTCCTTCTAAAATGCTAACTTCCACAATAGGCGCCAAAACACTCCCGGGTTATCCAAAATCCAATCCGGGCATACGCCCAAATCCGAAATCATCATACGAACCTGTTGGAACCTTCTGATCCCGATTCCAAGGTCGTTTAGTCAAAATTCCAATCCTAGTTCATTCTTTCAACTTTAAGCTTCCGAAATGAGAATTCTCCTCCCAAATCAACTCCGAACTTCCCAAAATTCAGTTCCGACCACGCGCACAAGTCATAATACCTGAAATAAAGCTATTCATGGCCTCAGACTGCTGAATGATGTGCTAGGGCTCAAAACGACCGGTCGGGTCATTACATTCTCTCCCACTTAAACATACGTTCGTTCTCGAACGTGCTGAGAACTACACGGAAGTACTCTGAAATCACTCTTTAGCACCTCATGCACCTTCCCGTGCTACCACAACTTAGCTGAGCACACTAGCTCGATAAATCCTGAAGATATTCCTTTTATCCAAGCAATTAAGCCTTAGAGCCTAATTCCAACATCCGAAATTCTATGTCAGGCCTGTTTCCAACATACGATTACCATATCAATCACTACACGCTGTACTCAAACATGATTGCATAACTTTGTAGAATTCACATTTTGCATTACCCACTCGTAGGGCCACAATAACCTTTTTCTGATCCACTTAGTCAAAATCCTACTAATCTGGTGCTCCCATTGCACCCCATGACATATACAGGTCTTACTCTAATCTTTACCATACCGCCATGATGGAAGAGATGTACCAACATTTGTAATCAACTGCCGAGTCGACAAAACGTTAGGTCTATACTCCTGACAAAACCTTCACCCCATTCTAAACCCAATAATGGTCTTATCTCCATATCATGCCTCATATAGCTGGATTGCACAGAATCCTAGATCAAGGGATCTCGTCTAATCCGATACAACTGCTCAGGCAATAAGCCACCCCAGAAATTGTTAAAATCCCATATGATGCTACCATGCGCCAATAGGCCACCAATTCGAACGCAATGCAAAAGGAAAACGAACTCTGGGAGGAACCTAACTCCCGCACTACTACGGACTTTCCTTAGAAAATAGGAACCGAAACACACAAGATAGCATATACTACTCCAGACTCGACATCATACTGTTCCGCCGCGCAACCTGATCCAAATAACATACCCATGTCGGCATGCCACCCGATCCTCATAACATAACCATAGCGGCGTGCCACCCGATCCAAATAACATACCTATGGTGGCGTGCCACCCAATCTACGTGTAGAAATCACATAAGGAGATTGCACTTCGAGCTAAATCTGCTCATTACAATAAAAATTATCGAATTTCGGTCCAAACACTCTAAATGCATAATACCATCCATGAGAAAACACATAGCGCTATAGGATACAAAACTCAAGCACAACTAAGGTGCGATGCAAGATCTAAATCTCAAGAGCCATTCCGCTCACATAACATCATCGCCACGCGGAACCTTAACACATAAGAATTTACCAAACCATGCAAGTCATACTGTCCCATACATCATTACCTGGGATAGCTGATGCTAAAATATCACCCCTACTGTCCCTCCATAAGGGATGCTCGCTGAGACGTACACAACTGGCTTGATATAAAGCCCTGTTTATATATAAATCAATCCATTGATCTCAAGCCGATTTCTGATTGCGCCCACTTGGCTAACCACCTTTCAAAGGTTCATAGTAACTTCCTTTTTCCTCATAACACATGAGAACAACCATCATAACCGGAGCAACCTCCTCAATTCATAACCCAATAAACAAAGTGCCCTAGAGGCCTAAATTCTCAAATTAATGTTATTACCACAATCCCCATACCTAGTCTAAATCTTCAGTCAATCAAGGGACTACATGTCATGCTTATACAATCTTTCCACGGGACACGCTCCTACAATCTTCCGAAATAAATGATGGGTCCGCACATCAAACCATCGGTCGCACTAACGCTGAAAAGCGATCAAGAATCCTTAACTAGGATGCAAAGCCTTTTTCATAACACATCGATCTCAGGTGACACTGAATACAATATCAATTACTTTAATCATTCATCCCTTTCCTTGCTCATCCGAGCCCGTGACATCCTTGCCAACACCAAACTGCAACCTTAATCCTCACTTTGAATTTCTATGCTACTCACTGCACCTAACGTGCTCATACACGATAGAACACGATTTTTTTTCATTGTAACTCCGAAATCATTAATATTTTATCACTTCATCACATAAGAACTTTTCACTTAACTCCCTTCAGGAGAATCATAGCAACACACAGGTGAATTTCCATAACCGCAGGATATGCAAATCCCTAAATAGTGGTCCAGGCCACCATAGTCCTTCCGGAATCCGCTTCCACTTAACAAGCCATAACAGAAGAATGCTTCTGAATAACATCAATCACGGCGGCCGACAAACCTCACTCGTACCACCACAAATCATATGCATAACTCGATCACGCTGAATGAACTGATCACAGACCCTAACATGCCAAACTCAACCATGGCTAGTCAATCCCTTTCCTTCAAATTGATCCTTGATTGCCTTGGAGATAATGCTAACTCTCTTCAACACATAACATACTCCCTCTACACTCTCCCTGAGTGGCCTTGAGTCAAGAGACCATGTTGTCTCAAATCTTACAAACTATTTCATATTTATCAAATGCTACACCACAAGTCAAATTATCATAGAACATTCTGGGCACCCTCTCACGAGCTATTACAAATCTTGATCCTTAACTGTACTCATAGGCTCAAATTCATTAGGCACCACACTTTATCCCTTTGAATCTGCTGGAGAGTTGCTGAGAGCCACCCGCTCTGACTTGGTCACGAATATAATCAACTCTATAAATTTTCTAGCACATTAGTACCCTCTCAACGAAGCACCTGGTAGAATCACTCCCCTTTAAACCCGCTTCTATACAAGGCATAAATCCTGAATCCTTTCCCAAGTTCGAACATGATACCATAAGGCCAACCATAACACGTCTTTAATAATTCCTCTGCTCCAATTACTACTTACGGTATATTTTTTGTTTTTCGTAGTTTGGATAACCCCTCAGTATGCAAATAACCAGAAACCTCACGAGTAGTTAACCATGCAACCCAATCATAGGTGGTGGGGCTCTCCCACTTAGCTTGAAGCCACTATTACAAAACTCTGGAGTTCACTAGGATTCTTAACCTCTTATTGACACAACCTTGCACAATCAATCGCCAGCATTCTCGATATCTTACCGTAGAAACCCAATTTGATACTCTAAATCATTTAGCAACATCCACACAATAGTTCCCTTTGCTGCATAACCCATAGATCTCTTTGCAGAAGCCTCGCCAACCACGCGACCGCCAAACTGCTCACAGGTAATAACTCTCTTGAGCCCAAGCTCACTCCTTAGCTGTACTAGTTCACTTACCCTTCGTGGACATTCATTTAAATGTGCGACAACATCCCTCCACTTCAAAGTCATGCTACATCTCCCTTTATTTAAGCGGCTCCTTTCCGTTATATTAAATCCCCGGCCGCCCAAGAGTCCCTGCTTCAAATTAGATCCGAAGATGCCAATAACCAAGCACTAATATTCTCAAGTCGTTCCAGACTCCCTTAAGGTGCATAGTTTTCTTGTTACCAAGCCCCTACGCAGCTCCGCTGCTCTCCCACTTTGGGCAAACTCACTTCTTCAATCAACTGCTCAGTCTGTGCTCCCTAAGCCTGACCTTTTAGAAGTTTAAAACTCTGTCTGACACTTCCCACATGTCTTTTTCGTCTCTTGCTGCTCAGTTGTTGCCTTAATAAAATTCATCCTCATAGAACTTGAACCCACAAATCGCTACTGACTTAAACCCTTCCGAAGGTCATCTTTATCGAATCGTCAACATTTGCAATACTGATTCAATCCGGAACCGCCGCACCCTGCGATATCTGATAGTTGTATCTTCAATAGTATTTCACAATATCCTGCCATAAGGCGAATTGTAGCAGATTATAACATCGACAAACTTAGAGCGTTCAGTTAGGACCACAACACCCCCATATAGAGGACAACTCCGCCACACTTGCAATTACCACGATTCATTACTTCCACCAGTCCACATCTAACCATCCTTGGTTCGATTGACTTTCCCCTGCGGGGAATAAAATACTGAATCCCTCTGATTGCATACTGAGTAAACCTCCCTTCAATTCATTCACTGCCCTGACACATGGGCAAACACCCTACCATTACAATAATATCGCGGAATAAAAACTCATAAGCATTATGGTAACCTGTGCCTAGACTCAAGGCTCTTAGAAGTTTTGTTACTGAGTTGAAAAAATAGAATATCCCTCCAAAAGTGCGACTATAATAGTCCAATCAACTATACCGAGAAAATCATCCTGCACCACATTTGTAGTGCCATTACAATTTTTCAATTTTCAATTTATAACAAGCGCTGGCGTAAGATTGAGTAGGAAGAAATCAAAGGCATAAGCCTTAAAGGAATCGAACCGCACGAAAAGGAAATCAAGAAGGGAAGTACTCCTAACAGTCCTGCAGCCTCCTGAGGATAAGTACAGACGTCTCCATACCGATCCGCGAGACTCTACTAGACGTGCTCATGACTCGCGAGACCAACGGGAACCTAGTGCTCTGATACCATGCTGTCACGACCCAAAGTCCACTAAGGCTCGCGATGGCACCAAACACCTCTGTCAGGCCAGCCAACTAAATTATCCATTAAACCCACTTTTAATATTTTTGAAAAATCTAGGGTTTTTACTTCCATTTTTCATAAATAAAAAGAAATCACTACTGGAATTCAAATGTAAATAATAATAATTAGTACAAATCCGTTGAAATCTATCCCAGAAACCCGGTGTCACAAGTACATGAGCAACTATCGATAAGGAAAGTAAAATACAACATCTGTCCGAAATACGGTGGACA
>MU785996.1:125344-161960 GCA_026770625.1 Nicotiana glauca
TTATCTAGTATTTTTTTTGGCAATTAAAGAAATTTTATTAATTACCAAGTAGCTGTACAAAACGAGGGCAAAACAAATTAGTTCACGCCCTTCTCAAAAAAATTGTATCCTATGCAACTAGAGGCCTTAAAACATCCAGATACCTATAGTGGACGTCAAAACACCTATAATGAACAAATAAACTCAAATAATTTTTTGTTACCTCTAACTCTTATACACAAATAAGTATTCAGGTCATGTAGTATTGCCTCCCTGTTTTTGGCCTTGTATTGATACACCCGATTGTTCCTCTTAATCCATATTTCATATATAATAGCAGCAAAGCATGCCTTTACCAGAACACTTGGTGCAATTCTTCTTTTAGCTATCTCAGAAACCCATCGCCATTCCAATTACCAATTCAAGACCTGCCAGACTGATCTTGAGTAAGGACATTCAAAAAAGATATGTGAAGAGGTTTCTAGGCAGGAGTTACATAACATACATACACTATCCACACTAATGCCCCAACTCAGTGTACCGATCCGACCGGTTATTTTGTGCTCTAGCACTTTGTTCAATAATTTGAGACCACGAGCAGCTTCACTGCAGGTATTATGACTTATACACGTGGTTGGAATTGAATTCCGGAAAATTCGGAGTTGATTTGGAGAAAGAATTCTCATTTCGGAAGCTTTAAGTTGAAAGAATTGACTAAGATTGAATTTTTGAGCAAACGACCTCAAAATCGGGATTTGAAGGTTTTAGCAAGTTTGTATGATGATTTTGGAAATGGGAATATGTTCGGATCGAATTTTGGAAGACCTGGGAACGTTTCGGCACCTGTTGTGGAAGTTGGTATTTTTAAAAGAATTTTATAAGTTTAGGTTGAAGTGTATATCAGTGTTATCGATGTCCGTTTGGGATTTCAAGTCTGGGAATAGCTCCGTATGGTGACTCTGGTGTTGGGAGCACAATCGGAAGTGAATTTGGAGGTCCGTGGGTCATTTTGGAGTCATTTGGCTAAAGTTAGAAATTTGAAGGTTTTTGAGAAGTTTGACCGAGAGTTGACCTTTTGATATCGGGGTCGGATTCTTATTCCGGAAGTTAGAGTAGGTCCATAATGCTGAATGTGACTTGTGTTCAAAATTTGAAGTCATTTCGAATTGATTTGATATGTTTCGGCGCAAAATATAGAAGTTGGAAGATCTGAAATCTCATAATTCGATTTTCGATGCGCAATTCATGATTTCGATGTTGTTTGATGTGATTTGAGGTCTCGAGCGAGTTTGTATCATGTTTTGGGACATGTTGGTATAATTGGTTAAGGTCCCTAGGACCTTAGGTGGATTTTGGAAGGTTAACTGGATGAATTTCGGTCAAAGAAAGCTGCTGAAATTCTGTTGCAGAAGCTGTTTACCAGAAAATTTTGAATGCAAGGAGTCGAGTTTGGAAGCTCATATCTTGCAATATATAAGGAATCAAAAAATTTGAAAAACATGAAAATTATAGTCCTTGCATGCTAGTTTCCATAAATTTAAACCATTTATGATTTGGACAAATTATCAGAAAGTTATGATCGGTAAAAAATGGCTGGTGGAGCAGTTTCGATAGAATTTTCTGATGCATGGAGCCGACTTTAGAAGATCATATCTCGGAATATATAAAGAGTTATATAGTGTACAACCTATCAAATCAAAGATCGTTGAGTCTAGTTTCTAAAGCTTTAAACCGTTTATAATTTGGATATTTTCACAAGTAGATATGGGCATTTTAACAGAAGGTGTACAACAGGGGAAAAATGGTAATAGGATGTACAACCTGCATAGCGCAAGGTGCAACTCGATGAAACCTGGGCAGATTGTTTGAAACAAGAGTTTTAGCCAATTTCATTTTATTTGGATAAGATGATTTTGGAGAGCTAAAGGAGGGATTTCACCACGCAACACTAGGTAAGTGATTTCTTCCGATTTTTGAGTTAAATATGTGATCTTACATGGATTTAGACATGAAAATCAGTAGAAAAAGGTGGAGTTAGGGCTTGAGATTATAAGACATTCTGGGGATGATTTGAGGGGTCAAACGAACTCCAACTTTAGAGTTCTTTATATGTAAGGATTCATGAGATGATGAAGAACATTTTGGTATAAAGTTTGTCCAGTTCCGAGATGTTGACTAATTTCAGATTTTGTGCTTAAAATTGATATTTTTCAATTGGATTTCATTAGTTTAGTATAATTTGATGATAAAAAGCTAAACTTGATAGATTTAGAGCACTCAGAAGTTGGGTCGAGAGGCAAACATGTTGCTGAGTAGCTTTTCGGGCTAGTTCGAGGTGAGTAATGATTTTAAATGCTATTCTAAGGGTATGAAACCCCGGATTACACAACGTTCGGCTGTGTTGAGGTGACGCACACGCTAGATGACGAGTGTGGGGTCATGCACCGTTGGGGATTGCGACTTAATCCATCCCGAATGACTATTTTTCTGTATAATTGGCAGCTAATTGTTTGATATTATTATACTTTGGGCTAAATGTCATATTTAGGCTTCATGCCAACTGTTCGAACCCTTAGGGGATTGTTAATGATATTTTTCTCACTGTTTGATTTCATACTTGTGCTCACTCATGCTATATTTTCACTACTTTAAAAACTCAGGTATGTTATTCAGTTTTAAACACATTAATTGATATTTTCAAAGATATTTGAGCTGAGCTTCATATTTTACTGATGCCCGAGGGGCTTATGAGATTCTGACTGAGTAAAGCCGAAATCCTGTATTGTGAGGATACTTTTGGGTTGATATACTGATTAAGATAATGAGGTCGAGGGCCCGAGATTGTACGCCACGAGGTGGCTTGATATTGATATGAAGCCGAGAGCCTATTTATGATGCCACGAGATGGCTTGATATTGCGCTTGGGCCGTAAGGGGCCCCTCCAGGAGTCTGCACACCCCTAGTGAGCGCGGGTACCCATTGTGATGTGAGATATAGCCCAAGGGGCTGGTATGGTTCTAAGATATAGCCCGAGGGGCTGGTATTGTTCTGATATATTGTCCGAGGGGCGGATTTGTTGACATTGTGCCCGAGGAGCGAACCTTTATGTGCTTATGTTTCTTATTTACCTGTCATGTACCTATTTAATTGTGTAATTGTGCACGAGGGGCGGATCTTCTATGCTTATCTATTCTAATTGCTTGCATTCAATTGCTTAACTGTTGAAAAGCAATTTTTTGAAGAAGTTTAAACTGAGATAATGTTCTCTGTTGATTTCACAGCTTCATTTCTTTCTTACTGGTTTTGTACTGCTTCTATACAACATGTTGATGTACTCTTAGTGATTTTCTATCACTCAGTCTTCATTTATTTTTATTACTCACTGAGTTGGAAGTACTCACTTTACTCCCTACACCTTGTGTGCAGATTCAGGTATTCCCGAACCCGGTAGTGGGCATTGGTTGCTCAGAGGCAGAGTCATTGGAGTTTAGCAAGGTAGCTGCCCGACGTTCATATCACTGCTTTTCTCTATCTCGATTTCATCAAACTGTATTTAGTACATTTTTAACTCTAGTTGTATTCAGACCTTAGTAGATGCTCATCACTAGTGACACCCCGGTATCGGCTGGCCTTGTCTTCACGATAGGCATCATCACGATCGAGTTCGGGTTTAGGGCCATGACAAGTTGGTATAAGAGCCTAAGTTAAATAGATCTCACGAGTCATAAGCAGGTTTAGTAGAGTCTCGCGGATCGGTATGGAGATGTATGTGCTTATCCCCGGGAGGTCACTGAACCGTTAGGAAAAACTACATATTCTTAAACTTTTATCGTGCGTCTTTGATTCAGCTTGAAAAGTAACTCTTTGAATTCCTTCCACGCGTTCATATGAGCGCATGAGCATTCAGTATCATACGTGTATCGATAGCTTGTGATTCCCTAATCGAAGGGTGAGATGTGATCTCTGTGTGTTGATATTGGGCCAGTCTGGAAGACTTGAGGCTAGATTTTTACCTATAGCTTGAGCCCAGAGCTGTTGATTGCACGAGCGGGTGTTTCTGGATCTATATGTTCTATTGTGTCCCTATTAAGGGAAGTAATGACTGGATAGTTACGTGATGAGGGTGATGTGACTGCGAGATATGTTCATATGAATCGAATAAGGTGAGAAGAGTCTGCTTTTGGGCAACATGAACTATTTGATGTTCGATTTCAATCGTGATTAAATGTATAGCCCCGAGTTATGTGCGTGTGAAGAATCTTTTCATGTTTCCTAGTTAGGAGTGAAGTAAATTTCATGTTGCGTTATGAGTTCAGACTCATGAAGATTAAGTGACAGCATAATGTTTATGACGGTGGTAGGTATATAAAAATGTTAGTTTGAGGCAAGGCAAGTGGGTTATCTCCTGCAGAGTGTTCTGAAGTTGTGTGATCCTTATGTTGTCTATTAAAAGATTTTATTTACAAGTGAAATATATGTATTAAAATTTAAATTTGGGTCATTTAAGAGAGTGGGTTTAACTGTTATGGGAACGAATGCTAGATTTGCAAAAGATTTAAAGTACTCGATGGTCTGTGTTTCACGAGGTTATGAAGGATTGCATTTAATCTCACTATGGTATTATGGAATTAATAGAGTATATGTATAAAGAGTTATTGTGTGTGTTTTGATCTATGGCTTCAAGCCAAGTGGGGGAGTCTGCTATTGATTAGATTGAGTGCACGCTTATGTGCTATGTTGGTTCCAATTAAGACGCACGGGAGAATCAATTATGGCCTACGGAGATTGAGACTGAGGATGGCTCGAGTAAAGGAAATTTTTTGGACAAAGGTTATAATATGCTTCATAGGTGTGTTAGAATCATGGAATGCCTTGAGTTTTTATTGGTAAAGGATGCTCGGTGCGTAGAGCAGGAAGTTGCTTGGTTGTAATTGGGATGAGGTTACATTCTGCGGTGTTAGAGTGCTAATGAGGCAGGTTGTTTGGTTCATTTGATCAGGCTAATTGCTGTTTGAGTAGAGTGAATGACTCTCGAAAATGGTTTGAATGTGTTTGAGATTGTACATGTAAAAATTGGATATTTTCAAGTGTATGATTCAGCTAGAGACTGATGGTTGCATTGGAGGGTGTCAAGACTTGTGTCATTTCTTTATCAATTATGGGATTCTATATATATCAGGGTTAGGAAGGTAATGGTTCAAGATTCGTAGGAAGTCTCGTCGGGGTAGGTATTTTGAATGTGGTGCTTTTGGGAATATTTAAGGAAGTATTCAGTGACTTATGAGCCTTAGATAGTGTGGATTTAGGCTTGGGTCTCGTGTGGCGGGTCCAGGTCAAGGATTGGGATGTGATAGCAGGAAAAAGTATCAAGTCGAAGGTAAATGCAGAGGAACTTGTATAGATGGGATAGCTTGGTAGTAGGTCGGCTCGGCGTGGGAAATGATATGATGAGTTCTTTGGGTGCTTATAAGGTAAAGAGTTTCTACAGGTGATTTGCGACAATGCTCTTGAGTTTTAGTGACCTGCGCAGCTTGGTTGAGTTAGAAAGATTCAGTCCTGACGGTTTAGTTTTGTGCAAATGGAGTTCGGAGAGTTTTTGATGGTCTCTGCCATGGTTAGAGATGCGTGTTTTCTATGAGCGTGAGGAGCATGGGATGTGTAGCGATTTTCTTCTAGATGGGATCAATGGAAAGTTCTTGGTTAGTTGAGTACATAGTTGCTTGTGGCTAGGAAGGGATATGAAGTTCTTATGTGTTTGTCCCGGTTGGGATGGTTGTTCTTGTGTATCATGAGAGGAAGTGGGTTATTATGGACCCAGGTAAAGCTATTAGCCTAGTTCAGTGTGAGCAGAATCGGCTTGAAGTGTGTGAAAGGATTTAAACAGACTTATGGGCCCTATGTGAGTCAAATATGTTCATTTCAGTATAGCGCTCCTCAAGGAGGGGTGTTGGAATATTAGATGTTGTCCTGTCATCGTCAAATTCATGTATATTATGATTGTGCCGTGTGAGTTGTGAAATGGCTCGATAGATCCCTATGTGTTGAGTCCCCGTATAGCGATGATGTTATGTGAGAAGGAGAGCTCTTGAGATTCAGAGTATATATATTGCACCTCAGTTGTGCTCGAGTTTTGTAGCGTATGGATCTATCTGTCTTCGCAGAATGGTATAATGCGCTTAGCGTGCCTATGACTGGTTTTAGGTAATTTGTAATGGTGAGAAATTCAGCTCCGTGTATATCTCCTTATGTGAATTTCATGATGGGATCAGGTGGCACGCCACCACGGGTATGTTATTTGGATTGGGTTACATGCCGCAACAGGGTGATGTTGAGTGAGGTTCCTATATTTATTTTTCTTGTGTTTTGCTTCCTATTTTCTAAGGAAATCCATATTAGTTGCGTGAGTTGAGTAGTCCCTTCCTGAGTCATTTCCTTATGCATCATGTTCGAGTTGAGGCCTATTGGCGCGTTGTGGAATCATGTGAGACTGTTGGTCATGCCTGTGGTGATTTATTGCCTGAGCAATTCATACTGCGCAAGACGAAATTATGGTATCAGGGATTGGTGTGATAAGACTATGTAAAAGTATATTACAATACAATTACCTTTATTTGGATCGTAATGAGATAATGATTTTAGTCAAGAGGAGAGATTCAATATTTGGTTAGCTCTACAGTTGGTTAGAAATTTCTACACATCTCCTCCGTTGTGGTGGTATTGCCAGCATTATAGCAGGATGTATGTATGTATGTATGTATGTATGTGTGTGTGTGTGTGTGTGTGTGTGTGTGAGTGTGTGTGTGTGTATATTCAGATTCGTGGAATTTTGGCTATTAAGGTTCAGGGAGTGTCATTGTGGTTAGATGATGAATTATGTTATGCATGGTGCTAATTCAACAAATGTATGCAGTCATGTTTTAGTACATCGTGTGGTAGTTGGTACGGTGTTTATATATTGGAAACAGGCTTGGCAGAGGATTTCAGATGTTGAAAACCTGGTTCTAAGGCTCATTTTCCTAAATAAAGGATATCTTCAGAATTGTTCGAGCAAGTGTACTCAACTGGTTTGTGGTAGCACGGGAAGGTGCACGAGGTATTAAACAGTGATTTTGGATAACTCTAGAGCAGTTTTTAGCACGTTCGAGGATGAATGTATGTTTAAGTGGGAGAGAATGTAACGACCCGACCGGTCGTTTTGTGCTCTAGTGCATCGCTTAACAGTTTGAGGCCATGAGCAGCTTCACTTCAGGTATTATGACTTGTACGCGTGGTTGGAATTAAATTTCGGGAAATTTGGAGTTGATTTGGAGAAAGAATTCTCATTTCGGAAGCTTTAAGTTGAAAGAATTGACTAAGATTGAATTTTTAAGTAAACAACCTCTGAATCGAGATTCGAAGGTTCCAACAGGTTCGTATGATGATTTCGGACTTGGGTCATGTTGGAGTCATTTGGCTAAAGTTAGAAATTTGAAGGTTTTTGAGAAGTTTAACTGAGAGTTGACTTTTTGATATCGGGGTCAGATTCCAATTTCGGAAGTTGGAGTAGGTCCGTAATGTCGAATGTGATTTGTGTGCAAAATTAAAGTCATTCTGGATTGATTTGATATGTTTTGGAGCAAAATATAGAAGTTGAAAGATTTGAGAACTCATAATTTGATTCGATGCGCGATTCATGATTTTGACGTTGTTTGATGTGATTTCAGGCCTCGAGCGAGTTTGTATCATATTTTGGGACATGTTGGTATAATTAGTTAAGTTCTCTAGGGCCTCGGGTGGATTTCGGAAGGTTGACGGGATGGATTTCGGTCAAAGAAAGCTGCTGAAATTCTGTTGCGGAAGTTGTTCACTAAAAAATTTCTGATGCGAGGAGCCAAGTTTGGAAGCTCATATATTGCAATCTATAAGGAATCAGAAAATTTGTAAAACATGAAAGTTGTAGCCCTTGAATTCTAGTTTCCATAAAGTTAAACCATTTATGAGTTAAATATTTTATCAGAAAGTTATGATCGATTGAAGATGACTGGTGGAACAGTTTTGATAGAATTTTCTAATGCATGGAGCCGCTTTTAGAAGCTCATATCTCGAAATATATAAAAAGTTATATGGTGTACAACATATGAAATCAAATATAGTTGAGTCTAGCTTCTAAATCTTTAAACCGTTTGTCATTTGGATATTTTCACAAGGAGTTATGAGCATTTTAACAGAAGGTGTACAACAAGGGAAAATGATAATAGGATGTACAACCTGCATAACGCAAGGTACAAATTGATGAAGCTTGGCAAATTGTTTTAAACACGAGTTTTAGCCAATTTCTTTCATTTTTTTTCATTTGGCTTGGACGATTTTGGAGAGCTCAAGGAGGGATTTTCACCAAGAAGCACTAGGTAAGTGATTTCTTCCTATTTTTGAGTTAAATATGTGATCTTACATGGATTTAGACATGAAAATCAGTAGAAAAAGGTGGAGTTAGGGCTTGAAATTACGAGACCTTCTAGGGATGATTTGAGGGGCCAAATAAACTCCGATCTTTAAATTCTTTATATGTATGGATTCGTGAGATGATGAAGAATATTTTGGTATAAAGTTTGTCTAGTTCCGGGACGCAGGCTTGGGGGTCAGGATTTGACTGATTTCGGGTTTTGTGCTTAAAATTAACATTTTTCAATTGGAATTAATTTGTTTAGCATAATTTGATGATAAAAATCTGAACTTGGTAGATTTGGAGCACTCAGAAGTTGGATCGAGAGGCAAGCGTGTTGCAGAGTAGCTTTTCGGGCTAGTTCGAGGTGAGTAATGATTTTAAATGCTGTTTTGAGGGTATGAAACCCCGGATTACACAACGTTCGACTATGTTGAGGTGACGCACACGCTAGATGACGAGCGTGGGGTCATGCACCATTGGGGATTGTGACTTAGTCCATCCCGAATGACTATTTTTCTGTATAATTGACAGCTAATTGTTTGATATTATTATACTTTGGGCTAAATACTATATTTGGATTTCGTGCCAACTGTTTGAACCCTTAAGGGATTGTTAATGATATTTTTCTTACTGTTTGATTTCATGCTTGTGCTCAGTCATGCTATATTTTCACTACTTTAAAAACTCAGCCATGTTATTCTGTTTTAAGCACATTAATTGATATTTTCAATGATATTTGAGCTGAGCTTCATATTTTACTGACGCCCGAGGGGCTTATGAGATTTTGACTGAGTAAGGCTGAGGGACTGTATTGTGAGGATACTTTTGGGTCGGGCTGCACACCGCAATAATGATATACTGATTATGATAATGAGGCCGAGTGCCTGAGATTGTGCGCCATGAGGTGGCTTGATCTTGATATGAGGCCAAGAGCATGTTTATGATGTCACGAGATGTCTTGATATTGCGCTTGAGCCGTAAGGGGCCCCTCCAAGAGTCAGCACACCCCCAGTGAGTGCGAGTACCCATTGTGATGTGAGATATAGCCCGAGGGACATGTATGGTTTTGAAATTTAGCCCGATGGGATGGTATTGTTCAGAGATATTACCTGAGGAGCGGATTTGTTAACATTGTGCCCGAGGGGAGAACCTTTATGTTCTTGTCTTTCTTAATTACCTGTCATGTACCTGTTTAATTGTGTAACTGTGCTCGAGGGGGCGGATCTTCTATGCTTATCTATTCTAATTGCTTGCATTCAATTGCTTAACTGTTGAATAGTGATTTTTCTGAAGAAGTTTAAACTGAGCTATGGTGCTTAAGAGATTTCACAGCTTCATTGCTTTCTTACTGATTTTTGTACTGCTTCTATAAAACATGTTAATGCACTCTTCGTGATTTCCTATCACTCAGTCTTCATTTATTTTTATTACTCACTAGATTGAAAGTACTCACTTTACTCCCTACACCTTGTGTGCAGATTCAGTTATTCCTGAACTCGGTAACGGGTATTGGTTGCTTAGAGGCAGAGTCACAGGAGTTTAGCAAGGTAGCTACCCGACGTTTGCAGCATGCTTTTCTCCCTCTCTATTTCATCAGACTGTATTTAGAACATTTTTGGCTCTAGTTGTATTCAGACCTTAGTATATTCTCATGACTAGTGACACCCTAGTATCGGGCTGTGCTGGGTTTGTTTTTCCATAAATTATACTGTTAACTGCTTATTTTTGAGATTTTATCATGTTAACGACTTAATACTTATTATTTTATTGCTTAAGATTGGAATGGAAATTTATCGGCTGGCCTTGTATTCACGAGAGACACCATCACAACCGTGTCTGGGTTTAGGGTCGTGACACTCAGTAGGACATCTTTGGTTCTTAGTTTACCAAGCAATGCAAGCTATAGAAGGAATACTTGTTTAGGAGCAGCAGCATTGTGACAAGTCAAGTTCTTCCAAGGAACATTTACTATTGTACCTCTCAAAGTTTTATAAGCAGCTATAATCTGAAACTTTCCCCTCTTGGTTAGCTGAGAACAAGTACTTAGTTTATGCCAATTCTTTCTCATATTCATTATTTTCCTAACCATCCACGAAGCCTGATTTGGCACCACCATAGTGAATAGATCTAGTTTCTTTATATAGTATGTATGTATCCATATGATCCATAATTTCTCCTTGTGTTGGCTTAGAGCCCAGAACAACTTGCATATAGCAGCCTGGTTCCATATCCTTAAGTTAAGAACATTTAGTCCTCCTGCTCCTTTAGGTAAACAGATTTTCTCCCATGCTCTTCTAGAGATAGCGGCTTCACCTGTCCACAAGTAACTTCTACATGTAGCCTCAATCAGTTTAATCACTTTATGAGGCAGAAGAAATAACTGTGACTAGTATGCTTGAACCCCAAATAAGACAACTTTGATGAGCTGCGGCCTCCCTGCATATGACAAGCTTTTAGACATCCAATAAGTAATTCTAGATGTAATCTTATCCACCAATGGCCAACATTATATAACTGTGAGTCTTTTAGTCAACAGAGAAACTCCAAGATATTTGAACAGCAATTCCCCCATCTCATACCCCAGCAAGTTCAGAATATTCATTCTTGTATCCTCATCTACCCCTCCAAAATAGACTTGACTTTTGTTTAGATATGCTTTCAGCCTAGAAGCCTCAGAGAATAGGGTAAATCTATCCCTAAGCATCTGGACTGACTTGGTATCTCCCCTAGAAAATAGTAGCAAATCATCTGCAAAGCAAAGGTGCGTGATTCCCAACTTCTAGCATCTGGGGTGAAAATTAAACTCAGGCTCATCCTTCAATGTACCCAAGCACCTGTTTAAATATTCCATAAGCAACACAAAAATATAAGGAGACATAAGATCACCCCGTCTCAAACCCCTCATTGCCTTCAATGTATCTGATAGACCCCTATTAATCAAGAAAGTGTAACTAATAGAGTTTATACATGTCATGATCCATAATACTATTTTCTCGGGAAAACTAAGTTCTTTAAGCATTTGTTCAATGAAGTACATTCTACTGAATCATAAGCTTTCTGCAAGTCTACCTTGATCATACACCTTGGAGATATATGTTTTCTAGTGTACCCTTTGACCACCTCATGAATTAAAATTATGTTATCTGATATAAGTCTTTCAGGTATGAAGGCATACTGACTATGCCTTACTATTTCATCAATTACACCTTTGATTCTTCCTAAGATGATTTTGGATATAATTTTATAAAGAGTAGAACATCATGCTATAGGTCAAAATTCTCGCACAATCTCTGGATGAGTAGATTTTGGCACCAAAGTCACTACTGTATTGTTCACAGCTTTTAGCATTTTGCATCTTTGGAAGAATTTCAGGACAGCTTCACATATATCCTCTCTAACAATAGGCCAAGCTTTTTTTATAAAAAAAAATAGAGCATTAAACCCATATATCCCTGGGGCCTTGTTATCATCAATATTAAGAGAGCATATTTGATTTCCTCTTGAGTTATCTCTGAACACATATTCCTTTGTTGTTGCATGGTAAGACTAGGCCCCTGTCTCATAATATTCAAGTCAATACAAGGCACTCTGTCAGCAACAAATCTTAGGATTCCTTTGTAGAACTGAAGGATTTCATCCTTAATATCATCATGCTTCTGCAATACTCTACCATCACCTCCCTTTAATACAGATATATTGTTTGAACTGGCCCTAGCCTTCATACAAGTCCCATCCCCAACATTTATCCAGTGTGCCTTAGCTTTTTGCTTTAGAATTCTTTTCTGTATGTCCGACCACTTATTAAGCTCATCCAATGCATCCTTCTCCTTTTCCATCAAGCCAATATCTGTACGAAAAGTATGTAAAGTATGGATATTCTACAGATTATCTCTAGATTCATTTATCCTTTTGTCAATACTACCCACCTCCCTGCACATAAGATCCTTCAAAGGGTCTTTGCACAATTTTAATTTAGACCATAACCTAAACATGCATGTCCCTTGGATGCCTTGTTCCCAAATGCTAGCTATTAGTTGCAGGAATTTATCATTATCAGCTATCACATTGATGAATCCGAAAGGTCTCCTCATAAAGCTGTTAACATTAGTATGCTCAATGTGGATAGGGGTATGATATGGAAAAAAATTCTCCCTAAACTGAGCTATTAGTTTACCAAATTCCATGATCCAAGGAGCATTACATAAAGCTCTGTCAATTCTGCTCCGCACATGCCTATTTGTCCCAGTAAAAAATCTTCCAGAAGCTTTCATATCTGTCAAGTTGAGAGAGTCTAAGACTTGCTGAAATTCTCTTGTTTCATATTCTGTGACTGGCTGCCCACCTGTTCTGTATGTAGAGTGTAAGGGAGTATTAAAATCACCACAGATGCACCATGGTTCATTTATAGCACTTCCAACCCTCAAAAGTCTTGCCCGTAGGTCCCTTCTTTCTGCTATAGTGTTCTTTCCGTATATCACTGTCATTACACATTTAAAATTAGACTTTCTATCAACAGCTTTACAATAACTATATTGTCCATGTATGTCCAATATTGAAACATTAACAGTAGCATCATGCCATATTAGCCATATTCTACCATTTACGCATGTGCATAGTTACGAGCAAACTTCCATCCTTTAGCAATTTTGGCTAGTCTATTAGTAAATTTAGCTACCTTCACTCGAGTTTCAAGTATCCCTGCTAATTTTATTCTATGCTTCTTTAAATAGGTTCCCATCTCGCTCTGCTTGAAGGGCTTATTCATGCCCCTCACATTCTAGCCAATTCATTGTAAAAGTTATTCATTCCTCCCATCTGGAGGTTTGCCTGCTTCATCAACACACAAATTCCTTTAGACAGAGGAGAGAAAACATTACTAGTTCTCACAAGAGCCCCCAGTTGTACGTGACTTATTCCTTGCTGAACGAGAGCTGAATATTACATAGTGCCCGACCTCTGTACTATAGTCTAAGAGGAAGAACCAATATTAACTATCTTTCATGCTTGTTCTATTTGAAGGATCAGAACAACAATCCCTTTCCTAGGAGATTGCTTCCTCTCACTCTGATCGTTCTTTTGTACTTGATTCTCAAGCCTCATCTGTTGTACCAAAACATTTATAGGTTCCTTATTTTGTGGAGGCTTGCTAACCCATTGCATATTCAAGTCCTTTCGTGCTCCCTTTTGCACCCCTTTGTCTATCTTCCCTTTCCTTGGTTGCTCTTGATGTACTGGGCCATGTCTCAGCTGTTGATTCACCTTTCTATTGTCTGCTTTACAATCATGCCCATAAATGACACAAGCTTTGCAAAACACAGGTTTCTAGTCATAAGCGACTTCTTGTGCAAATGTCCGTCCAGATGGATCAACTATTTCAATTTCCATCGGCAATTCATGTGTCATATCCATGTCGACTAACACTCTAACATACGACACTCTAATCTGCTTTCTGGTACATTCATCGGCAAATAGAGGGTTTCCAAGTCGACTAGCAATTTTGCTTAGAGTAACCGAGCCCCAGCAGTTTAATGGTAAATTAGGAAATGTAATCCATAAGGGCATAGTTCTGGGAAATTCCTGTTTGAAATCAAAATCTGATGACCAAACCTTTAGAATCATTGGCATACTATTAATAGTATATGGCCCTGAGTATAGGATCTCATCCCTATCATGGATGTTTTTGAATTTAACAATATAAAATCCATCATCATGCAGATATATATCTGGGGTGCCACTGAATTCCAATTACGAGCAATATAACTACTCATATAAGAAAATTTTGGGATTTCACCAATCACATAAAGCACCAGTGCATTCCTCCATTCCTCAGTTTGCTTCACAATTTCAGAATGCTCCAATGTTATTATAGGTCTACCATCGATTACCGCGGGAGGAATAAAAGATAAAGGTATACCATTAGCCGCTACCCGATTGTGAGAAAACAAACCAGACCATGTCTTAGATTGATTCGCCTTCTCCCCATCCTTCTTCATCAGTTGAATTTGACTCGCTTCACCTTTAGATTGAGTTGCAACTTGAATTTCAGGTGTATTTTGCAATTGAACTCCAGCTATTACCTTTAGTCTATCTGATTTTGATCCAGATGCCTCGCCCATTTGAGGGCTTGCAGATACTAGACTATTCTCACTCGTCATTATTTGTGATAGCGGGGTATTCAAATTAGCATCAATTCCAAATCCACTTTTAGTATTGTCCATTGCTGTCGTTGTTCCATTCTCTGTGTGTTTCCTGGGTCTCTCCTGTCCTCGTTTCGCCATGGAAATGGGTCACAGGTGCATCTAGTATTTTATTGAGAGAAAAAGTAAATAGTTTGCAATCTTGAGGGGTAATGTTAGGACCTTTTTATTTATTTATTTCCTTTTTTGGTTAGTTAAAACGGCGAAAGTGAACTTTTCATAATTCACATGGCCAAATATGTGTTAGTTTTGTAACAATGGGATCAAAAAGATGCCCAAAGCTATTAACGGAGGATAGAACTGTTCCTAGGCAGATAGTACATGGACAATTTTGACTCTTTTTTGTATTATTATTGTATGGTAACGATTAACAAGTTGAAAAGATGTTACCCATATTTTTATAATATATTATCTCAAATTATATTTTAAAAAACTTTATTACTAATATGAAAATTTAAATAGTTTAATTTAAAGCTATAAAATATTTACAATGTCAAAAAGCAAGTTGTCCTTTTTCTTTCTTTTAGAAAAGTTTTTGTCTGTTTTTTTTACAAATTTCACTATTGATTATTACACCATAAATGTGTGTGAATACGTCAGAGTGCTCAAATTATGCAATACTATATGAAAATAAATCCAAAATCCTATACAAATATATATAAATAAATTAAGAATGGAAATACCTCCCGCAAATGTTGATGACAAATTATACTATAGTATCGGAAAATCAATTCCCAATTTCTAAAAAAAAGTCATCTGACTACTTCGATTATAGAAACTCGCCCAATTGAAAAATGAAAACTAACAAAAATTAAGGAAATGAAAACCACAATAACAAATTCATCTACCGTCCAACACCTAGGAATCAAAATTTGGTGGAGGACCTGCGGAACAAGAGGAAAGAGAAGCACCACAACTGCTCAGAAAAAATAAAAGGGAAGCAGAATATGTGTTTAAAAGAGAGAGGGTTGATCAAGATGTAGGACAAGAAAATTTCAACTGATGTGACGACTCCAAACTCCCACGTTTGAATGTCGTGGCGGCACCTAATCTTTAAGACTAGATAAGTCTAACATATATTGAAACATAGCAGAATGTAATGACCTGATATGTCGTTTCGTGAGTTATAGCCTTGTTTTCCCCATTCCTAATTTCTTTTGTGTTCTCAGCTATATTTGATTGTATCGCATTGGTTGGTTCGGATTCAGAATGGTTTTGGAGTGAATTGAGACACTTAGTGTTATTTGTGAAGGCTTAAGTTGGGAAAGTTGATCGGATGTTGACTTAGGTATAAACGACTTCGGATTTGAATTTTGATGGTTCTATTAGCTCTATTAGGTGATTTTGGACTTAGAAGTGCATCCAAAATATGATTTGGAAGTTTGTGGTAGAATTAGGCATGAATTGACGAAAGTTGAAATTTTGGCAATTTTGGTCGGCAACGAAAAATTTGATATCGGGGTCGGAATGGAATTCTGGAAGTTGGAGTAGCTTTGTAGTGTCATTTGTGACGTGTGCAAAATTTGGGGGTACTTTGGACGAGGTTTGATAGGTTTTGGCGTCGTTTGTGAAATTTTAAAATTTGGATGTTCTTAGGCTTGAATCTGAGGGCAATGTGGTGTTTTGATGTTGTTTTGAGTGATTCGAAGGTTCAACTAAGTTTGAATGATGTTATGGTATGTGTTAGAAAGTTTGGTCGGGGTCCCGAGGGCCTCGGGTGAGTTTCGGTTGGTTAATGGATCGTTTCTTGGCTTTAAAAACTTGGCAGATTTCTGGTGTTAGCTATATCTGGTGTAGGAAGTGCAGACCGTGGAGAAATTTCGTGGCCGTGATGGATTTTATGTGGATCGCAGAAGGTATGGCTCAGGGTCTGTGGCGCGGCAGAATTATGCAAACCGCGGTGAGGAGTGTGCGGCTGCAATGGATTTATGCGGACCGCGTAGTGAAAGTTCAGAGGGCACTATATAAGCGAGGTTTAGGGTTTTATTTCACATCTTGGACTTTGGGAGTTCGGTTTGAGGCAAATTTTTGGGAGTTTTTCAAGGAAATCATCTGGGTAAGTAATTCTAACTTGGTTTTGGCCAATATTCATGAATATATCATTGAATTCGTCATTTGATTCGTGATTTGGGATGGAATTTGGGGAAAATTGGTGGAGTTTCATAAAATTAATTTTTGGGAATTGAAAGCCTATTCGAGGTCGGATTTGAGCGAAACTAGTATGGTTAATCTTATAATCGAATGGATTATCGGATTTTGCAGCTTTTGTCGGATTCGAGACGTGGGCCCGGGGCCCGACTTTTGAGTTGACTTTTTGACTTTTGACATAAAGCTTAGCATTTTCTTATGGGATTGATTCCTTTAGCTCGTGTTGATTGTATCAAACTATTTGTGGCTAGATTCGAGGCATTTGGAGGCCTATTCGAGAGGTAAGAGCATCACAGAGTAGGGATTTAACCGGTTTGAAGTAAGTAATGATTGTAAATCTAGTCTTGAGGGTATGAAACCCGAGATTTTGTATCATTTTACTATTTTGAGGTAACTAACATACTAGGTGACGGGCGCGTGGGCGTACACCGTTTGTGATTGTGACTTGGTCCATCTCATAACAACTATAAAGTTGTGTATTTGACTGAAACTATATGATACTTATGTATTTTAGAAAGAGTTTCTATAAATTGGGATGAATGTCATACTTGGGCCTTGTGCCAGAGTTGTTTGGACCCTTAAGGCCCTTTTTCTTATTATCCCCTCACTGTTTTGATTGAAAAATCTATTCTCAGTCATGCTGTACTTAGTGACTTCATAACTCAGTCTTTGTTACTCTGTTCTAATACATATAAAATGTTGTTTTGGGCTGAGTACCATATTTTACTGATAGCCCGAGTGGCTTGAGAGGTTTATAACTGAGTGAGGTCGAGGGCCTGATCTGTGAGGACATTTATGGGATCAGACTGCACGCCACAACATGTTATTATTGATTCTTGACTGAGTGAGGCCGAGGGACTCATTGATTTATGCCATGAGGCGGCTTGTTATAGCGCAAGGGCTGAAGGAGCCCCTCCAGAGTCTGTACAACCCCAGTGAGCGCGGGTACCTTGAGTGAGTGATATGAGATATGCTCGAGGGGCTGTATACGAGTAACTCCAAGGTTTGCTCGAGGGGCTGCACATGAGTGATGTTTTGCCCATGGGATTGTTTTATGATTTTCGTCACTTTTACTCTCTTTTGCATTGAGCCTATGTTGAAACTGTTGAAAAATGTCTTCAAATAATTTTTACCAAAAATTGGATTTCAAATGAGATGATTTGACTCACATACTAATTTGAAAGCATGTTGTATTTACTAAGATTACATGATGTGTACTTTATGTGTTTAACTGCTCGTCACTACTGCTCAGTCTTTATTTACTGTTATTACTTACTGAGTTGGCATACTCATATCACTCCCTGCACCTAGTGTGCAGATCCAGGGATTACTGGACGTACTAGCGAGTGTTGATTTCATCCGTCGCTGATATATTGGGGATAGCAGGGCAGTTACATGGCAATTGCAGCCCTGCTATTCTTACTCCTATCCTCTTATAGAGGTATTTAGTAGTTTTTCCGGACTGTATTAGTCTTTGTATTATCAAACAATTTTTAGTAGATGCTCATGACTAGTGACACCCCGATGTAGGGCTTTTCTTTCTACACCCTTGTTGTTCGGGTGTTCTTTATAAAGTTTTATTATTAATTAGCATGAATTTCTTTGTGATAATGGAATATCGTATTGTTTTGGAATAAGTCGGCTAGCCTAGTTCCACGATAGGTGCTCACGACAGGGTAGTTTTGGGTCGTGATAAGTTGGTATCAGAGCCTAGGTTACATAGGTCTCACGGGTCATGAGCCGGTTTTGTAGAGTCTTGCAGATCGGTACGGAGACGTCTGTACTTATCTTCGAGAGGTTGTAGAACCTTTAGGAAAACTTCAGATTCTTGAATTCTTGCCGTGCAAATCTGTTGATTCTGGTAACTAAACTTCTGTTATTCTATTCTCTCACAGATTGCGAGGACACGAGCTATCGGTTAGGATGGACGACCACCAGTACCACTAGTTGGGGCCGCGGGAGGCCGAGGTCACGGTTGAGGCCGTGATAGGGGTAGGGTGTAGACCTCACAGTAGCTAAGGTAGCACCTACAAATCCACCAGTCGCCCCAGTTCATGATCAGGTTCCAGTTGTGGATGCTTCGGCGATACTAGCTCATGCACAGGCTGTGCCTATTGTTTTTCCGGGTCTTTAGGAGACCTTAACTTAGATTTTGACTTTGTGCACTAGTCTTGCTCAGGGGGTTGCTATTTCTACTATAGCAGATACTTCCCAAGCCGGGGGAGGCACCTAGACTCCCACCGCCGTACAACCGAGCATGTTGTTTAGGGGCTACAAACACCAGGGGCACCACCAGCCTAGTCGGTTGCACCTGCTCGTGATTATGTGGTATTAGTCATGCCTGATGACGATCAACATAGATTGTAGAGGTTTATTAGACTTCAGTCCCCGACTTTCAGTGGTAGAGAGGACGAGGATGCCCAGGGTTTCTTGGACAAGTGTTAGAGGATTCTTTGTATGGTGGGTATTCTGGAGACCAGTGGGGTCTCGTTCACTACCTTTCAATTCTTTGGAGCTTCCTTTACTTAGTCAGAAGCTTATGAGAGGCATAGGCCTGTTGGTGTAGCGCCCCTTACCTAGCAGCAATTCTAGATTCTCTTTCTAGAGAAGTATGTATTGCAGTGTCGTAGAGAGGATATGCACAGAAAGTTCAAGCAGCTGCATCAAGATGATATGATTGTGGTGCAGTATGAGATGAGGTTCTCTGAGTTAGGCCGTCATGCTATCTGGTTGGTTCCCATAGATAGGGAGAGGATCAGGAACCTTATGACTAGAGAGGGTGTGTCTATTGCTTCGTTTGAGGAGTTTGTTGACATTGCTCGAGACATAGAGTTGATTCGCCGTCAGGAGCAAGTGGATAGGGAGGCCAAGAGTCTTCATGGATCCGGTGGTTTTGGTGGTGCTCCTCATGGGGGTCAATTTTAGCATGGCAGAGACCGTTCATTTAGACATGCTCAGTCAGATCGCCCAGTTCACCGTGGGGCATTATCAGTCCACGGTTCTCATAGTTCTCATGAGGGACATTCATCACTTAGTGACCTCTTATCCCAAAGTTCGTCCCATGCTCCATCAGTTTAGGGCTCCTCCATTCCAGGCTCTTCTACCAATCATCGCGGTGATATGGGTTCCCTTCAGTTCCCGCCACCAGCACCGAGGGGTTGTTATGAGTGTGGGGATTTGGGGAATATGTGGAGGTAGTGTCCTCATCATCATGGGGGTCCGCCTCAGAAGAGGAGTCAACCATTGACTTCAGCACCAGTTATTTCACGGCCCGCTCAACCAGCTAGGGGTAGAGGACGGTCAGCTAGGGATCGCCCTAGGGTGGGAGGTCGATCGGGTGGTAGTCATGCCCGTTTGTATACATTCCCAGCTAGACTCGATGCTATTGCTTCAGATTCTGTGATAACAGGTATTGTCTCAATTTACCACAGGGATTCCTCTGTATTATTTGATCTAGTTCCACTTTTTAATATGTGTCGTCATATTTTGCTCATTATTTGGATACACCCCGCAAGTCTCTTGTTTTATTTGTCCATGTATCTACTCCGGTGGGTGATACTATTGTTGTGGACCACGTATATCGGTCTTGTGTGGTTACTATTGGGGGTTGGGAGATCCGAGTGGACCTTTTGCTGCTTAGTATGGTTGATTTTAATATGATATTAGGAATGGACTGGTTGTAACGACCCGACCGGTTGTTTTGAGCCCTAGTGCATCATTTAGCAGTCTGAGACCATGAGCAAATTCATTTCAGGTATTGTGACTTGTACGCATGGTCGGAATTGAAATTCAGGAAGATCGGAGCTAAATTTAAATGAAAATTCTCATTTCAGAAGCCTTAAGTTGGAGAAAATGGCTAAGATTGGAATTTTGAGTAAACAACCTCAGAATCAAGATCTGAAGGTTCCAGCAGGTTCGTATGATGATTTTGAACTTGGGCATATGCCCGGATCGGGTTTTGGATGACCCGGGAGCGTTTTGGCGCCTATTGTGGAAGTTGGCATTTTGGAAGAAATTTCATAAGTTTGGTTTGAAGTGCATTTCAGTGTTATCGATGTTCGTTTGGAATTTTGAGACTAGGAATAGCTCCGTAAGGTGATTCTGTAGTTGGGAGCGCGATCGGAAGTGAATTCGGAGGTCCGTAGGTCATTTTGAAGCCATCTGGCTAAAGATAGAAATTTGAAGGTTTTTGAGAAGTTCGACCGGAAGTGGACTTTTTGATATCGGGGTCGGAATAGGATTTCGAAAGCTGGAGTAGGTCCGTAATGTCAAATATGACTTGTGTGCAAAATTTGAGGTCAATCGGATGTGAGTTGATAGGTTTAAACATCAGAAGTAGAAGTTGGAAAGTTCAAAGTTCATAAAGCTTGAATCAGGGTGTAATTCATGATTTTAGCATTGTTTGATATAATTTAAGGCCTCGAGCAACTCTGTAATGCGTTTTGGTATTGGTTGGTAGGTTTGGTTGAGGTCCCCGGGGCCTCGGGTGGATTTCGGGTGGTTAACGGATCGAAAATGGAATTTGGGGAGGCTGGAGTTTGCTGGTTGATAGTATTTTCGCTTCTGCGGAAATGGGATCGCAGAAGCGGTGGGCTTATCGCAGAAGCTGTTTGGGGCGGCTAGGCTTGGATCGCAGATGCGGTCAAGGTTCCGCGGAAGCGGGACCGCATCTGCGGAAAAGAAGTCGCAGAAGTGGAAGAGGGCATTATGGAGAGGAGCGCAGATGCAGTCAAAGTTTCACAAAAGCGGGACCGCATCTGCGGGAGGTGCATCACAGAAGCGAAAAGGGAGGTGGTCCAGGGGAACCGCAAAAGTGGCATGTGGACCGCACCTGCGGAACTGCAGAAGCGGTCAATGGACCGCATGTGCGAAAATACCTGGAGGCAGAAAGGTTGTTTTAAATCGTGATTTGAGTTCCTTTCTCTCATTTTCTCATGGCTCGGGGCAATTTTTGGAGAGCTTCAAAGGGGGATTTCTTCATCTATGTTAAGGTAAGTTACCCCTACTCATTTCCAAGTTAAATACAAGATTATATCATGGAATTAGGCATGAAAATTGTGGGAAAAATTGGAATTTTTGGAAGAAAACCTAGAAACTTGATAAATTGGATTTTACCACGAATTTGAGCATGAAATTAGGAGTAAATTATATATTTGAGCTAGTGAAGCTATGAGTAGTGTATATCTTCGAGAAATTTCAGAATCCGGGCACGTGGGCCTGAGGGAATTTTGGTCATTTCACTAAACGGAGTTGGGGATTTATATAATTTAAATTGTTAACAAGTATTCGAGTATATTCTCATTAGTTTGCTGTTATTTGGCTAGTTTTGGAACATTTGGCAATGATTCGAGTCGTCGGGAAGGCTTGGAGGCCGTTTATGGATCTTCGGAGCAAGGTGAGTCTCCTTTCTAACCTTGTAAGAGGGAATTGTCCCCATAGGTGAAATAATTGATTATGTGCTCCTATTTGTGGGGGCTTTATGCACGAGGTGACGAGAGTCCATGCGTAGCTACTATTATGTTATTGTCCCGGTAGTTAGGACCCTAAAGCATGTTATAATTGGAATATTTATGAACCCATTGATAGCTTGAATTGCTTAAATAACATTGAATTAGTAAGCGAATTTCTAAAAGGATTACACTTCATTTCTTAAAAATTGTTAAAGGAAAAATTGATTTTATTTGGATAATTATTCTCCGATAAATTCTTAATTGGCTATTTGAGCATGTATATTATGTGTACCTGCGTCACATGGTTGATTTGCGAGCAGGGTGATTGTGAATTTTATGTGTACCTGTGTCGCATGGATGATTCGCGAGCAGGGTGAAGCATGGATAGGTTCGCGAGCAGGGTAATAGATGCATCTATGGTTCGGGTCGTTCGACCCTCGGCAATGCACATTTTACATTCCTTTTGGATCGGGCCGTCGCCTCGGTGTGATTTGAGCATGTTATTTTTTGTTTGGGAATTTTAAATGTGAAATTTGCCTTCGTGGCTTGATATAAATCGATAAGATAATAAAGAATAAACCTTGGAAGCCCTTGATTAATTGTTGAAGGTGTTTACCTATTTTCTGGCTTCGCGAATTTGAACTACTATATAAATCCATGATTTTTCCTCGTATTTCTAAAATATTGTTAATTGACCTCCAGTGAGTGTCGAAGTTGACCATCTGGTCTCTACTTCTTCGAGATTAGGCGGGATACTCATTGAGTACACGTTGATTACGTACTCATACTACACTTTTGTGCATTTCTGTTGCACAGGTATATATACCTCTAGCAGCCTACTAGGTGTAGCAGCACGGATGATTCTGGGAGGAGGTGAGCTGCATTGTTCGAGGCGACCTGCAGCTGGTGTAGTTCCTTTCAGCATTTTTATATTTACTCCATGTCCACTGTATTTCGGACAGATGTCGTATTTTATTTTCCTTATCAATAGATGTTCATGCACTTGTGACACCGGGTTCTGGGATGGTTTTTGAAAGATGTTTACTAGTAGTTATTACTTAATTTGAATTGAAGTAGAGATTGTTTTAATTATGAAAAATGGAAGGAAAAATCCTAGATTTTCAAAGGTATTAAAAGAGAATTTAATTGATAATTTAGTTGGCTTGCCTGACAGAGGTGTTCGGCGCCACCACGACTCTTAGTGGATTTTGGGATGCGACAACATGTTGTCTCTGTGTTGTGCTTTTCTGAACTATCACGCTAAAATGGTGACATTGGCTATGTCGGGAGTGCCACGGATTGAGTGGCAAGGTTCTTCGGATTATGTTCCCAGTAGAGTGATTTCATTTTTGAAGGCCCATCAGATAGTTGGGAAGGGTTGTCTTTCTTATTTGTCCTTCGTGAGGGATGTCAGTGCAGAGACTCTACCATTGATCCAGTTCCGATGGTAAGGGATTTTCGGATGTGTTTCTTGCAGACTTGCCGGGCATGCCGCCGAATAGGGATATTGACTTTGGTATTGATTTGGTGCCAGGCATGCAACCCATTTATATTCCATCGTATCGCACGGCACCGCTGGAGTTAAAGGAATTGACAGAGCATCTTCAAGAACTCCTTGATAAGAGGTTCATTCGGTCTAGTGTGTCACCTTAGGGTGCGCCGATTCTATTTGTCAAGAAGAAGGTTGGCACTATGAGAATGTGCATTGACTACAGGCAGTTGAACAAAGTCACAATCAAGAACAAGTATCCTTTGCCTCATATTGATGATTTATTTGACGAGCTTCAGAGAGCGAGGGTGTTCTCCAAGATTGATCTCAGGTTAGTGTATCACCAGTTGAAGATCAGGGACTCGAACATTCTTAAGACAACTTTTAGGACCGAATATGGTCATTATGAGTTCCATATGATGCCTTCCGAGCTGACCAATGCCCCAACAGGGTTCATGCATTTGATGAACAATGTGTTTCGGCCGTATCTCAACTCCTTTGTTATTTTATTCATTGATGATATCCTAGTGTACTCGCGTATACAAGAGGAGCACGCTGAGCATTTGAGAGTTGAATTGCAGCGGTTGAGGGAGTAGAAACTTTATGCAAATTTCTCCAAGTGTGAGTTTTAGCTCAGTTCAGTGGCATTCTTGTCCACAGCTCCAGTGTTAGTTCTGCCATCAGCTTTAGGTTCTTATACAGTATATTGTGATGCTTCTCAGTTTGGATTGGTTGTGTGTTGATGCAGGATGGTAGAGTGATTGCTTATTCTTCTTGTTAGTTGATGCCCTACGAGAAGAACTACCATGTACGTGATTTATAGTTGGTTGTCATTGTTCATGCATTGAAGATTTGGAGGCATTATCTATATGGTGTGTCGTGTGAAATGTTTATTGATCATCGTAGCCTCTAGCACTTGTTCAAGCAAAATGATCTCAATTTGAGGCAACAGAGGTGGTTAGAGTTGCTAAAGGACTATGATATTACTATTTTGTACCATCCGGGGAAGGCTAATGTAGTGGCTAATGCCTTGAGTAGGAAGGCGGTGAGTATGGGTAGTCTTGCATTTATTCCTGTTGGGGGAGAGACCTCTCGCAGTTGATGTTCAGGCTTTGGCCAATCGTTTTGTGAGGTTGGATATTTCGGAGCCCAGTCGAATCCTAGCTTGTGTGGTTTCTCGGTGTTCCTTGTTCGATCGCATCAGAGAGCTCCAGTATGATGATCCTCATTTGCTTGTCCTTAAGGACAAGGTTATGCATGATGATACTAGGGATGTTATTATCTATGATGATGGGGTATTGAAGATGCAGGTCCAGATATGTATGCCCAATGTAGATGGGCTTCGGGAGTTGATTCTGGATGAGGCCCATAACGTGCAGTATTCCATCCATCCGGGTGCCTCGAAGATGTACCATGATTAGAGATAGCATTATTGGTGGAGGAGAATGAAGAATGATATAGTGGGGTTTGTAGCTCGGTATTTCATTTATCAGCAGGTGAAATATGAGCATCAGAGACCGGGTGGCTTGCTACATCCGGGTGCGTCACATGTATGTTTCGCGAGCGAGGAAAATTTACCTTAAAAGCTTCCCGTTGATTTGTCTCCATTTTTGAAAGAAACAAGAAAAAGGATTTGATGTATTAATAAATTTATATTTGAGCGTGTCGCATGTATGATTCGCGAGTGGGGAAATTCCTTAAATCTATATTTGACAGTGTCGCACGTATAATTCATGAGCGAGGTATTTGCTTCTACTAATCTTAGCGGGCCGATCGCCTTGGCACTTAATAGATGCATCTATGGTTCGCGCTGTTCGACCCTCGGTAGTTCACAATTTACTTTTATGCTGGATCGGACCGTACGCCTCAGTATTTTCTATATATATATATATATATATATGTATTTATACTATTCTCATGGAATCCTGCGTGACATTTGACTTTAAGCCAGTGAACCTGGGGAATTATTCCCTATTTTGGATTATGACAACTTCCTTAATAAAATCCACCATATCTATATATGTGCTCCAGTACAGTGGGAACTTGCTAGATTAGAGCTTGAGTAAATTTTTAAAGAGGAGAATTGTATCACGTGTTTATACTTGCTTATTTCATATATGTTCTGTTTCATGTTATCCACCTTTTTACTGTACACGATATTATTGGACCATTAGTATGAGTCGAAATCAACCTCTCGTCACTACTTTTTTGAGATTAGACGGGATACTTACTGTCGCGCTCCCTTTTTTCCTCTTTGTATCGGAAAGTCGGGTTTATGACATTTTTGGTATAGGACAACTCATTCCTTTTGAGAACTGGGTTTTGCATTTGAAGAGCGCCAATTAATGATTTAAGGTGCATTAGGACACCTATAAGGTTTACTTCTAAGTTTGTTTGATAACCAGAGATAGGGTAACGGCTTGAAAATATTCTAGGGGAAGGTAGTGACGAGAGGTCGATTTCCCAGCCAAAGATAGGGTAACGGCTTGAAAATATCCCAGCCAGATAGTTCTTTATAAATTTGGGGGTGTAATTAACATAGAAACAGACAAGGCTCAAATAAGAGGGGGTTTTAATACCCAATGGTTTGAAAGTAAATAAAGTTTGAAAGAGTAATTAAAAGGCTATTTTTTTTAAAGCAACGGGTTATAATGCTTTAAAAGAAAAGGAAAATGAAGAAATGGGGTCCTAGGTTTATTTAAAATATGGATCACATTAATGCAATATCTGACAATCACTCCTCAAAAGAGGGGCTACACGTGATATTAGCGCACCGGTCATCATATCCATATCTAACCTTCCCACCCCATTTAAGGTACTAAAACACGGATTGGTCTCGACCACTATTGCATGCTATTACCCGTCCCATTTCTATCAGTTCCGGAGGCACTTAGGAATATTATTCCTAAAGGGAAGGATATTAAGCTGACGTGAAGTTTCAAAGGTAAAAAAATCTAAGGCGGCATACAAAATATTTAGGACTGCACACTAAGGGGAAGCACATAACCACTGAAGGCTCATATATGCCTCCTCAAACAAAGCAATCAAATAGCATGACTCAAACAACAAGGAAAGTCTGATTTTAAAAAATACTTAAGGAAAGGGGATTATTGTTGTTGAAGCAGGCTTGGTCTATTAGATGAATCAGTTAGGAAACAAGAATTAGGCCTGGCTGCTGGTTGTAGCAATTAACAATTAACAGAGGCGAGTTCAGTTTATTACTATTATTACCTAAGGCTTGCCTAATTGTTTGGTTGAGATCTTAGGAACGTGATATCTATTACTGATTTTGAATGTGGCAAAGTAGTAACAACTTAAACGAATGGTTTGAGATCCCATAGGCATGCTTGCTAAATCATGTTAATAAGGAGATATTAAATTACTTAAACACTGGTTTAGAGTAGACGAATTTTACATTAGCCTAGTTTCAGTTTCTGCAGATGATGGTATCCACTACTGCTGATTTTATTCCTATGAGCATGATATCTAGGATTACTGATTTTAGACCCTTATAGACATAGTATCTGATTGCTGATTTTAAACCTTTATAGACATGATATCTAAATGAATGATGTTAAACTTTATAGGCATAATATCTAGTAGACAATGGAAACAAGCAGATTTTTACTTGGGAATTCCTATAGGCATGATTTTTACACATTATACTGATTCTAAAATGATGCTAGGTTATAACCAATTGGGCCCTAAAACATGATATCTAAACGGTGACAAACGTGTAGAATTTTAGATAATTCCTATAGGCAGGTTATCTAGATGTGAATTTGAACAAGCAGGATTTAAAGTAAATCCTATAGACATGGTTTCTAAATGCAATTTGAATATGCAGATTTAAAAGCAGTCCTATGGGAATGGCTTCTAAATGTAATCTGAATATGCATAATTAAAAGCAATCATATAGGCATGTTTTCTACCCTTGAACATGCATAATTACCCAACCTTTTTCACTAGCCAGCCTCAAGTGTTTATTACAAATTATTACAAACCAAGAATATTGAATTACATCAAAAAATACATAAAAATACAACCGGAGGAAGCCTGACTCTTGGTTCCTCCCTGAGCTATGGAATAAACTACCTTAAGATGCCATGTTTCAAAGCCTTTCTCAGACTTGAGTGTGTCAAAGTTCCCTAAGAGTCTCAAAAGGACCCCGGGCAATGCTCACACCTAAATTGCATAACCAGATAGAGATGAGTGCAGTATAGAAAGGCCAGCCCTTATGTGTCCAAGTTCAGAGGGAAATCATGGGTCCCAAAGCAGGGCTCACACAAGAGGGGAAGAACCTAAGTCTAAGAGTAGAGTAGAAGTGTAGGAGCATAAAGTTGTTTAAAATTGGACTAAGAGCAGTAGGGGATAAGGGTGGTTTGAAAAACTATAGTTAAAATTATGCAGTATCAGCAGATGCACAAAGGGGCAGGGGTGTAGGAATACATTGCAGATGGTATATGACCCTAAGAAAGTCAAGTCTGGACATGCACAACACTAAGTGAAGCTGGCATGCCCATAAACCAGCCAAAACATACAGCTTATAGAGGTTATGATCCCGGAGAATCAGGTTTGGGTCATGCACAGCAATGTCCAATGCTGTCATGCCCCAAACCAACCAAAGATACCAAACACATAGGGGATGCGGGGTTTGGGATTCATAAGTGATTGATAGAGTTCATACATAAGGAAAACATAAATTCAGAAAAGAAAAGGGGGAAGATTATAACATACTTAGGAATGAAACTCAATTAAATACAAGTCGGGAACAGGCAAGAGTGCAGAAAATAGTAAATAAACATGTTTTTGTTGATGCTGAAGATTAATCAGAACATACCAGTAAAGAAAAAAATGCAGAAAGAAAGAAAGCAAATTCCCCACAGCCTAGCCTTGGCTTTCAGCCAGCTAGGTAAGGCAACAACATAAGTAATAACAGAGCTAAGAAAGAGAGAGTTTTTAAAGTGAAGTGTGTGTTATGAACTCTCGTAGTTCGTGTCCTGAAAGAGGAGAAGTACATGGTATTTATAGCTTTTTTGAAAACGAGTAAAAGAGAAGTAATAAGCTACAAACATGGAAACAATCACAATTCAGAATCAATTATACGAGTAATTGCCTTTAATTAAAGGAATCACTTGCTTAACGAGCAGTTATAGGTTCAAAATAAGGAAAGAAATATATTTGTAAGCAAGCTGATAGTTGTCATAAAAGAAGTAGTAAAACAATTGAATAAGTAATCAAGTCTAAGTACAGAAACATATTTATTTTGGGAAAGGATTCAGTAAGGCAAAACAAAGAAAGGAATCAATTAACCTTAGCAAGCGAGTGAAATCAGATTTTCAAAAGAAAAGTTTGAAATATGTAACAAGATTGAAGACCAGTCAAAGAGGGAATCTCAGCATATAAATAGAGTACACAAACACTATACATGCGAGGCCAAACCTATCGACAAAAGAAATAGTGCACAATAGTAGCACAAACTTCAATAAATAGCAACATTTGAAACATGATAGTCCAGTAGGTCAAGTCACATTGAATCAGTAGTCAAGAAAATATAAAATATCAAAAGCATGCGAAGGTCTCATATCAGCAAGTAAGGAAACCCCTTTGAAAAAAAATTAGGGTATCAATCATAGTCAAGTTTTGAAGATAATAGAAACCCAGAATCAGAGGAATCACACAAAGAAAAATGAGTTTCTGAAATAAGGAACTTCAAATCGAGTCAAGTATTTAAACAAACTGCTTCATACCCAAAAACATAGGGTTTTTCAACAATAGTTGTGTTTAAAAGATGATAATCAAACAAATCAAACAAAACTCAACTACACAAGCATTCATCTAAAAAACAATCAAAAGAAATTAGGGCTTTGATCATTCAAACTCAGATAGAAGAACAATACGAGCAAACATAGCAAGTCATGTCAAAAAATCAGAGAAGAGATTTGAAATAACTTAACAGGAAAACACTAATCGGAGAAAATACAGAGTTTTGAAAGCAAAGTTTTAAAGAAACTTTGAGAAAATGCTTAGAAGTTCAAAGCAAGCATAGCCCTAAAGCAGGTCTGAAAGAAATCGAAAAAACCTTAGGGTTTCAGAAGAACCCAAAAGCAATGAGCCTTGAAAGCTATCGATCTAACCAGGAGAGTCAAACATCTGACTCGAATAGCCATAGCTAGCCGAAAAAAAGCCAAAGATGATCGGAGAAGGGCCATGAACTAAAATTGAACGAAAGTTGGACCAGAGTTCTTCATATTCTGGTCTTAAAAGCATAAGGACAAATACAAAGGAGCCATAGAAGGCTGGAACAGGTCTCCGATAACCTTGGAAGGCCATGGGTTAGGGCAGATTAGGGTGGCAGCGGCTAGGATTTGAGGGTGTTGTAGAGAGGATTTGGGAGAAGAGGGATTTCAGAGGCGGTGTATAGTGAATAATGAGAGGGTTTGGGAGGGGGGTCTTTTGGGTTTAATTAGGAAATGAGGAATGAGAATCGTTGATTAAAGTGATCAACGACTGGGATTAACGGGGCTAGGTGGGGATCCGGGTATGGGTTGATTTAATTGGGTTAGGGGTCGGGTATGAGTAGGAATTGGGCCGGGGTAATTGGGTTTAAATTGGGGTAGAATTGGGCTACAATTGAAATGAAATTTGGCTAGATTTTAAATAGCCATTTGTCCCCCATTTATTTTATTAGAAATAGTAAATTAAATTCCAAAAATAAATTAAAAGTGCTAAAATGGTTTAAAATGTAAAATTATCAATTTTAAAAAACTGTATTTCATTTTATAAATATAAACTCAATTAAATCTTAAAGGGGCTAATATTGCAATTATATGCAATTTAGCTTAAAGGGACCAAGTTGTGGGCTTTGCCTCTGTTGCTGTGTCGGTGTATTAATGTGATGACCCCTTCGGGTCATCACTTGTTTTCTTACCCATTCTGTACTTCTGAGGCCTTGAAAACCTCATCTAGGGTTGCCTCGATTTGTGTGCGCAGTCCGGGCGCGTAACCGGAAAGCTTAAATATGAATTCTGTGGGAAATATACTAAAATTTGACATTAAGTTGAATAAATTTAACTTTGGTCAATATTTTGGGTAAACGGGCTCGGACCCGGACTCGGACCCGTGATTTGACGGTCCCGGAGGGTCCTTAGGAAAATATGGGACTTGGGCGTATGCCCAGAATCGAATTCCGAGGTCCCAAGTCCGCGAGATGAATTTTTGTGTGAAATTATATTCTGGAAATAATTAAGCAAACTGAAAATGAAATTTGATTAGAAGACTATGGTATCGGGCCCGTATTTTGGTTCCAACGCCCCCTACAAGTCTTATATATGATTTAAGCACTTTCTGTAAAGTTTGGTTGAAAACGGACGTCGTTTGACGTGTTTCAGACTTAAAATGGGAATTTGATGTTTTATGAAAATTTGGAAGAAATCATGAGTTTTGAGGCTTGATTCGATGTATATGATATTATTTTGGCGATTTGATGGTAGAAATAAGTCCATAGGATATTTTTGAGGTTGTGTGGATATTTGGTTTGGAGCCCCGAGGGCTCGGGTGAGTTTTGGATAGGTGTCGGATTGCATTTTTGAACTTTGTAAAATCTGGTATGTTTTCTTCTGTGATCTTCGCATTTACGAAGATGTGCCTCGCAATTGCGAGCTCACAAATGCGAGCTTTGCATCGCAAATGTGATCCCATTGCTAGCAAATGCGAACTAGGGGATTTTTGGCACTGATCGCAAATGCGATCTCAGCCCTCGCAAATGCGAAAGTAGGGTGGTCGCAAATGCGACTTTCCCTTCGCAAATGCGAGAATTAGCAAAATGATAAGGGTTTGCAAATGCGAACCCAGCTTTGCAATCCCCACAAATGGTCGGGGTTCGCAATTGCGAACCCCAGTTCGCAATTCCTATATCTGAGGCCCAGCAAATTCCATACTTAGTCGAATTTCCACCATTTTCACCATTCTTTCAAGACCCAAACCCCATAGGCGATTTTTCAAGGACAAAACTTCTTCCAAATCATTTGTAAATCAATTTTTACTTAATTCTTTCAATCATTTACATCATTTAACATGTTTTCCACTTAAAATCAATGATTTTCATGGGTGAAATTGGGAGTTTTTGGTAGAACATAGGTTTTTTTCAAAAATTGGGGATTTGGACCTCAATTTGAGGTCCGATTTAAAAATAAATCATATATTTAGGTTCGTACGTAGGGGAATGGGTAACCAGGTTTTGGTTCGAACCACGGATTTTGACCACGTTGTCCTAAGGGGCATTTTGGTCATCTTACCTAAATTCGCGTCTTAGCTTTAAATTAAATAGTAGAATCAGTTGGTTGAGATGCTATTTACGATATGTATTTGAAATGAATAGATTTGGGCCATTTGGAGTCAGATACTCGTGACAAAAGTGTGGTTTCGAGTTGATTTTGGAGCTGGTTTGAGGTAAGTGGCTTGTCTAACCTTGTGTGGGGAACCTTTCCCCTTAGGATATGATATTTGGTAATTGAATGCCTTGTACGTGAGGTGACGACCGCGTACTTGAGCTAATTGTTGGAAAACCCGGTTGTACTTTAAATATTTAGACTGAGTTCCTTTATTATATGCTGTAGTTTTATTTGCAATTATAGACTGTGATAGCTAGGAAAGTATGTTTAGTTGTTCTAAGTTGCCTATTTGCTCAAGTTGCTTTGTTTGCACTACATGAAGCATGTTAGGTTAGAACTACCTGTTGCCTTGTATTTCTGAGCTTTATTTCTGAATATTTTCGTGTTGTGACTACGTATTTACATTGGGACTACGGATGTGGGATTCCAGTAGTTCCCTCCTTGTTTGTTTACTTTGGGACTACGGGTTAGATTCCCAGTAGATCCCCCTGCACATTTACTTTGGGATCGCGGGTTAGATTCCCGATAGATCCCTCTGCACATTTATAGTTCGACTATGGGACGGTATTCTGGGAGATCCTTCGGATATACTCATATGATAGACTACGGGACGGTATCCCGAGAGCTCCTTGGACAGTTGATGAAATGGACTACAAGACGGTATCCTGGGAGATCCTCGTTGTTGGTATTGGTATTGAGCCATTTTACTCTATGTTATCTAAATTTCTGAGTGTTAGTTGTTGTCTTATATAGCCTGTCTTACTTCATAGTTGTAACCATTATTTTTGCTTATTTCATACTGTTGCAAGATTTATTATTATTATTATTTTCAGTAGGGCTCTGACCTTCCTCGTCACTACCCAACCGAGGTTAGGCTTGACACTTACTAAGTACCGCTGTGGTGTACTCATGCCCTTTCTGTGCATGTTTTTCATGTGCAGATCCAGGTAGCTCTGCCCAGGCGTATCATCCTTGAGGTGGAGAGATCTAGCAAAGACTTCGAGGTACATCTGCCACGTCCGCAGACCAGGAGTATCTATCTTATTCTAGTTTTAGCAGCTAGTTTTCCTTTCCGTACTGTTGTTTAGACATTCTGGAGTTAAAAGCAGTGTAGTACATTTCTATTAGCCTGTGTTTTCCCGTGACTTTTTGAGTTTTGGGGTGATATTGTAGACTTCCGCATTATTGAGTTGTATATGATGAGCGGTATTTATGTACAGTTTTTCTTTTAGTTGTTCAGTTTTAATTAATTATTCCGCAAGTTATGTTGTTTTCCGCATTGTTAGGCTTACCTAGTTATAAGGACTAGGTGCCATCACGACATGTTCACGGTGGGTGAACTGGGGTCGTGACAATTAACAACAGAGCATGTGGACTTTTCCCTTTGATAGTTGGAGCTAACTTTGCTAATCTATATCTACTAGTATAAGGATACGCGCGTTGCGCCTGTATCCTGTCTTAATAAATATATATTTGTAAAACATTATATAAATAGTATGTACTATATTAACAAATAACGTTTGAGTTATAAAATAAAAGTTAAAAAAGTGAGTTCCTAAAAGTGATGAGCATTAATCATATTTAACTAACTCAACAAATAAAGGAACAATGACAATAGAAGTCCTCAATCATCTTACTCAATATTTATTTCAGCTTTATAATTTCATTAGTACAATTTTATAAGTTATCGTGCTTAAGAGGTTTTTCTTTTTTGAAATCCTTTTGAAAAATATATACTCTCAAGTTTATTTTAGAAATAATAATTTAACCCAAGAAAAAGAAATAAATTATAAGGATTTGACCAAACAAGATGTATGTTTGCGAGATAAGGGTGTCGAACATTATCAAGGAGATTAAAGTCTTATACTCATACAACATTAAGGTGCAAATCTTTTTTTTTTGGTAATTAACTTTCTTTGTATTAATCACCAGAGTAAACCATTACAAAACTATAGTCAAGCATCACACTCTGCAGACTATCTCAACTACATCACTGCAACATTAATCTACTTAAGAGGGCTATACAAGCTACTACTCACTATACTAATAAGTATTTCTGTAATTGGATTCTAACTTTAGGCTCAACTCTAACATTACAAATATAGGCTATCTCTCGTACTAAACTTTCACAATTACGATATCTTTTTTCAAAGATACGATTATTCCGTTCCAGCCATAACACATATGATACTTCTGTGAATACCAATCTGAAGATGCTGGCATGGTTAGATTTCCCTTTTGCTTTCTTGATGATCCACTGAAGATGATGTTGCCAATTGTTGTTGTTTTCTTGATCTTCTTGAATCCATTTCCATATTCTACTCCATAATTCTGTTACGTAATAACAATGTAGAAACATATGATCTCTTGTTTCTAATTGTCCCTAGCATAATACACAACTTTGATCAATGTTCAGCCCCCAGCTTGCTACTCTATCTTTGGTAGATAATCCCCGATGCAACATTAACCATAGACTGAAAATAGCCTTTGGTCGAGCAGAATTCTAAAATACCAAGCTCTTCCAATTCACTCTTGGTAAGTCTCCCAGTAGTTGTCAATACATATGTCTGATAGTCTCTTTGTCATCTCGTGTGCACTGAATTTGTTATAGAACATATGTGGAAGCTATTATTCTTCGAACCATCCAACTAGCTTGCTTTAGAATAGGCATGGTCTAAATCTGTTACTGTTTGGTGTAATAGGCATTGATCCATCTAATCCATAGTTTGTCTTCTTTATGAGCTAAATCCCAGCATACTTTAGCAATTGCAGCCTTGTTCCAGAGCATCAGATTAATGGTATTCATACCTCCAGTTGATTTTGGAGTACACATTTTGTCCCATGCTACATAGCTCTTTCTAGTAATAGTATTACTACCCGACCATATGTAGCTTCTACACATAGCATCTATCATCTTTAACACTTTCATAGGCAGAATAAACAGCTGAGACCAATAGGCTTGAATACCAAAAATGACAGATTTGACTAACTGTATTCGACTAACATAAGAGAACTTTTTTGCAGTCCAAGATGAAATCTTACCTGTGATTGCATCAATTAAGGGCTGCCATTGGATCAATGCAATTTTCTTGGAAGATGGAGGAATGCCTAAGTATTTAAAAGGTAACTACCCTTGTACAAATCCAATATGGTTCAATATTTGCTGCTTAACTTTCTGTTTCACACCCCCAAAATACACTGGGCTTTTACCCATATTAGCTTGCAATCCAGATACCTTTAAAAACTGAGAGAAGTATTGGTACAGGGTAGATATAGAAGTAAGATCATCTCTGGAAAAAAGAAGAAGATCATCAACAAAACTTAGATGAGTTATGCCCAATTTTTTGCACCTAGGATGATATTGAAACAACTTTTCCTTTTCCGTTTCATTGAATGATCTACTCAAGTACTCCATGACAATAGCAAAGAGGAAAGGTGAAATATGATCTCCTTGTCTAAGACCCTTAGTAGCTTCAAAAGGTTTAGTAGTTTCTCCATTAATAAGCACAATGTAGCTGACTGATTTGATATATTCCATGATCCACTTTATAAATTTTCCAGGAAAACCAATATTCTCCATCACTTGTTGTAAAAATATCCATTATACTAAATCATATGTCTTTTGGAGGTCTATCTTAATCATGCATATGTGAGATACTTGGGCTCTAGTGTAGGACTTTACTAGCTCATGGGCCAATATCACATTATCTGCAATTTTCCTACCAGGAACAAAACCAGATTGGAATTCAAAAATTATATATGCCATGATCTTTTAAAGTCTAGTAGCTAGTACCTTTGAGATCACTTTATATAACATTGTACAACATGCAATTGGTCTATATTCTTTGATTGTAGCAGGTCTAGCAACTTTAGGTACTAGAGTTATAGTGGAACAATTGATTGGCTTGTACATCTTAGAAGTTAGGAGAAATTCCCTAATAGCATCTGTAACTTGTTTACCTATAATGCTCTATGATTTCTTGAAGAAGACAACATTGTAGCCATCAATACCAGGTGCTTTATCATCTCCTATAGTTTTGAGGCTCTCCAGAACTCCTGATTAGTAACATCCGCACAGAGATCTCTTCTTTGTTGTTGAGTAAGTCTGAGACCATTTGACATGTACAATCTGTTTATGGCTGGAAGTGATATTGCTATTGAACCCATAATAAAGTTATAGAAATCCAATACCTCTCCTTTAATACCTTCAGGATCAGTGACTCTATCTCCACACATTGTAGTGATTTCATTGATCTGTTTCCTTTGTGATTTATCTTTCATACAACAACAACAACAACAACAACAACAACAACAACAACAACAATCTAGTATAATCCCACAAGTGGGGTCTGGGGAGGGTAATATGTACGCAGACCTTACCCCTACCCCGGGAGCCAGAGAGGCTGTTTCCAGGAGACCCTCGGCTCAAGACATCAATAAGAGATGATAAGTTAGAACTATCAATAGAGTCATACTAAAAATAACATAAAATACACAACATAACACAAAATAACAAAATAGCATCAATATAAGAA
>MU786004.1:560-40602 GCA_026770625.1 Nicotiana glauca
GGATTCAAACCGGTGACTTGGGACACCATAAATCTCCCAAGTGGCGACTCTGAATCTTTTAAACAAAAGAATCCCGTTTCAACCGTCCTTTAATTGGAAAAACTCTTTTTATGTATATATATCCCTTCGCCGGGGGTGTAAGCGCAATGAAAAAGAGGTGTGATAGTAACCACTCCTGTACCTTCTTCTAATCGACCTACTACTAGGTTGCAAGCAAAGAAGGCCTTTGAGTATGCCTTGCAAAAGAGAAAAAGGAGTAGTAAGAAGAAGAAGAACAGGCTAGTGAAAATGGAGAAGTGGTATGTGACAAGAACATTCCCGTGGTAGAAGTGGATGAGGAAGTAACAGAGGAAATCAGTTCCTTGGCTAAAAGGTCTAAGAAAAAAAAAAGCAATCTGCTTCAGAGAAAGGTGTTGCAACGCCAAGTTCAAAGTTAGTGAAAAGTGGTGAGAAATTTAATCAAGTAGTGGATGAACAGTTTTGTCTGATCAGGATGTTTTAGTAAAGTCAAGTGGAAAGGGAAAATCGAGTGTGAAATCTAGGAAAAGAAAAGTGGAAACTATAAGGGAACCTGATTCTGCAAAGAGAGTGAAGCATGAGAGTTTGTCTGCTAGGGAACGACTAAGGTAGCAATAGGTTCTGTGGGTCGCACTTTGACCCAGAAATTTTTGAAATTGCCAGAATGAGACAAATAATAGACATGGTTAAGTTTCAACAATGGGGCCATCTGTTCAAGGAGGATGTGCCCACAGTCTATTATGATGAGGTCTAAAGTTTCTATGCATACCTCTTTCCTGTTGAAATTGATCACATTAGTGCTTTGGTTAATGGAGTTGATATAGTGTTGGATGTTGCTTTGCTTGGGGACATACTTAAGGTCCCTGTTGATAGTATGTCCTCTGTCAAGAATGTGTGTGGTTCAAATTTTAGGAATACTATTGTGAAAGAAGGGGTAGTCTAGCGAGGGTAATGGGTCCACAATAAAGCTCTACTTCCCGTTTATTAGTTGTTATTTGAGTTGGTAAACAAGGTTATTCTACCCCGTGCTGAGAGAAGGTCCATCACTTCCAAGTCTGATTTATATTTGATAGAAGCACTGGATGGGTTCAAAGCTATAAACTTGCCGTCCATCATGATTGAGCACATGTAAAAGGTGGCAACTTTCAAAGATGCTTCCTTATGGACATCCTCTCGCGAATGTCTTAAAGTTGTTCGATGTTCCTTTGGGATAGCCTAAGATAGGGACTAAGAAGCACACCTTCTCCCACACTATACTTTGGAGGAATGTGAAAGTGTTGAAAAATGAGGAAGGGTAGGAAGCACTTCAATAATATATCAGCTTATCAATGCCCAGAATAGTGCTACTGAGGAGATTAGGTAGCTGAAGGCAAGGAATGTCATACTGGAGAGTCAGCAGGGCAAAGGGGAACCAGGGTCAAATGAGGAGATTGCTCGCCTAATCAAAATTTTGATCTCAGGCAACAAGTGGAGAACTTGAAAGAGAAACTTCTCATAGAGCAAATGTCGGCCAATGCTCGAATTGATCTCGTTCTCAACACCCTTGCTACAGCCTCTGAGCCCTCTCCTTTTAGTGTCCTCTAGGCAAACCTTTTAGTGACTAGTTTCTGGATTATCTCTTTTGCTTTTAATGACTATGGCAGTTATTTCTTTTTGTTTTTTTGTGGTGTGGATGGAATGTACTTATACTACTCTCGTTGATAACAGCCCAATCTCTGCCTTTGTTGTAATGGCAAAGGCTTATGTTTTATAAAATAACTATCCTCTTTTGTTGTCTATTGCTTATGTTTCTCTGCTTCTCTTTTCTATCATGTTGAGTGCATATGTGGAATGAGTTAGCTCGGCTAGACTTCTTTGTGTTGATTGCTTGCTTGTGTATTTTTAATAATGCCAAAAGGGGGAAGTATAATTGGAACAGGGATTTATTAAAGGGGGAAGCATAAAGTCGGGGAGAACTTGTGAAGTTCCTGGTATATCATCTGGTTAATTTTGCTCTAAACATGTGTTATCAATTTCTAAGTTTGTCATCATCAAAAGGGGGAAATTGATGGGTTTACAATACATTATCTTTATGTTTTGATGATCTAACAAACTTACTATCAAATAACCAGATAAGGAACCTGACACACTTGGTACACAACTCAAATCAACGGACTCCAGCTAATGTGAGCTTCTACGACTTCAGAAGATAGATAATCAACATAGGGACATGATACCCTTGTGTTTCCCTGACAGCAGTACGAAGTCAACTGTCTATAGCTACAAAGTCAGTGCCTACACAGTACATAGAAATATTGTAGCACAGTTCTGCAATCACTTATCATTTGACCTACCGAGTAATTACATCGTTCAAGTGATGTCATTCATGTTGTATTAACATTAAAAATTAAAACAAAACATCACTTGAACACTTAAAAATTCATTCAAGCATTCAAGTATCTGACATTCAAGCATTCAGTTCTCAAATGCATCAAGAACAAAGTTTAACACTACTACGGACCAGTTCCTAGAGCTAGTATTTTGTATGTCCTTAGTTGAGTTGTAACTTTGTAATTGTTCTTCATTATACCTCCTACTTTTCATATCTAGAGTCATTACTTAGGAACCCTTTGTAAAATCATAGACCCTTAGAGTTTGTGCCGTGACTAGAGTTAGTCACGAGTTGAAGTCTTTGTAATAGGTGTATTATAAAATGGCTTGTAATAGGTGTATTACAAGTTAGTAAGATTAAGAGTTTAATTCCTAGATTGCATAGGTTGTAATCTAAAGTTTTTCATAGTAAAGTTGAAATCCTACCAGTGTAGGTCGTGGTTTTTTATCCTTTTGAGCAGAGATTTTTCCACGAAAAAACATCATATCCTATTTACTTACTATTTTATTAGCATTCTTAGCGGAAAATCATAGAGGACATGGTCTCTATATTATTTGGTGGACTCATATACTCTATCAATTTCTTTTAAGGGAGAACGTAGGCTAAATTCGGGACCCAATAAAGATTAGTGTGCTTGCAATGATGCGATATCACGACCCAAAATATCACCAGAGTCCTCATGGTACCTAATACTTCTTCCTAGGTAAGACAGCAACCAATATGCTTAAATCAAATTTAATAATAGAATAAATAGTCCGAAATGCGAAATAATATAATTAAATAAAGTGAAAATAGTTATATAATTGTAAACCCTCTCAAAGTCTGGTGTTATCGAGTTCATGAGCTCTATATAATACTAAATACAAAGTCTAAATAAAACACAATAATGTCTGGAAGACTGAACATTAAGAATATGAGATAAAGGAGGGAACTTCAAGGCCTACAAATGGAATAGCAGTGCTACCTCAAAATTTCCAAGCTAATTCAGATGTAGCTCACTGGAAACTGCTGCTATGAGCAACACATCAATCTACACAATAAATGCAAAATGTAGTATGAGTACAACCGACTCATGTACCCAATAAGTAGCAAACCTAACTTCTAGCTTAAAGAAATGATGAGCTTGGCAAGGTTCGATGCTCACTTCCATAACTAACAACAATAATAAAAGTAGAATAATAGCATATAGCGGAAAAGCAGCTCAAATAATATCAGGTTCAACTCTAAAACAATAAGAAGAGAAATAGGCATGCTTTTCAAGAATATAAATAAAGGATTCAACGCTTTCTACATAAATCACTTAGTTAGAGATTAGTCAAGGTAAATTGTGATTTCAAGCTCTAAATATCAAGTAGATATATCCCATATCAAGTAGCATGAGGAAAATACAATTGTATGTCTGCATGTCAAATTTACATGACAAATCAATAATTTTATAGATAAATCATCATGTATAAACAAATCTTAGTACATTCATAGTGCATGGCGCAAGTACGCCTCATACATTCTCTCAACACTCTCACGGTGCTAGGCTCAATGCCCCTGAATCATACGCTTGAGTTCATCACGGTCAATGTTCTTGATAAACATACTCGAATCGATATTTTAACGATTACAGTACGTTCATATGATGTTTTTGAACTTGCACGCATGTTTAGTTAGGATTCTGGGTGAGCTAGGGATGTTTCGGCACATTATGTGAAAATTGGCAAAAAATGAGTTTCAAGTTGAAAATCTTGAGCTTTGATGATCGATTCTTGATAATTGATTTAATGATTTGAGTTAGCGAAAACGTTCATATGTTATTATTATACTTGTGTGCATGTTCAAATTAGATCCGGAGGGGCTAGAGTGAGTTACAGATGTATTATCGATGATGTTGCAATTGTTGAAGCAAAACTGTTGCCGGTGTGAAGTAGCAGGTCTTGCATTTGCGAGAACATGATCGCAATTGCGAGCCACGCATTTGTAATGTCAGGCTCGCAAATGTGAAAGTGGGCTGGGACTGAAAATTTCACAAATTCGAATATAGGACCGCATTTGCAAACAGGGAGGTGGTCACATTTGTGATCCAAGAGTCGCATTTGCGATATTAAGCGGGGACAACGAGCTTCACAAAAGATAAGCTTAGTCCGCATTTGTGATGAAGGGGTCCTTCGCAAATACGAAGGGTAAGTCACATTTGCGACATCTGGGGGTATGTTGCACTGGTCGCTTTTGCGATTAGTTGTTCGCTAGTAGTGACATTGCAATTGCGAACAAGTGTCTGCAATGCGACGTCTGCGGCTGGGTAAAATTTAGGAAAATGGGACTTAGCTCATTTTACACAATTTTAAAACCCTAATATCTCTAGATGCGACTTTTGGAAAGGATTTTCTTTCTAAATTTATTGGTAATAAACTTTAACTAGTTTTTAATTAATTTCAATTACTTTTCCATGAATTTTAACATCAAATCTATGATTTCAAAATAGAAATTAGGGATTTTGGATAGAATTTTGGAATTTTATAAAATTGAGATTTAGACCTCGAATTGAGGTCAAATTTCGAAATAAATCATATAACCGGGCTAGCGGATGAATGGGTAATTAGGATTTCATTCGGAATCTAGGATTTTGATCCAGTATTTTAAAAGGCGAGGACGTGAGGCAGGGCATTTTGCTTAATACGGGGCGAGGCAAAAGCCTAAAGACACGGGAGTGTAAGCCCCATAGATCTTAATTTTTTAAATTTATGAATTGATACTATAACATTATAACACAATAAAAATACAAAGGATACATTAGAAGTTAAAAACAAAGTACAAAGAATTAAAGTAACTCATATAAAATAAAATATTTAGCATGTTTTACAAGTATAAATTATACAATATTGTTAAAGTAACTATGAAATATAAATTAATTTAACTTCTTAACTTTCAAACAATTAAAAATAATTTCTTAAAAAAATTTATCAAACTGCATATTTTATCTCTTTAAAAGTAAATACTCAATAAACTTTATCAACACTATAATTTAAAATTATTACTCCTTCATGAGTAACATAAAATTATTTTTAAATAGTAAAATAAGAAATGTATGATAATTTTGAGAGACATAGAATTAAGACATGAATATCTATCAAGTTAAGACAAAAATTTTGATCATCTATTTTTAGAAGAAATATTCAGATGATATTCACCCTCATGATATTTTTAATTAGTAAATATGCAGTATTATGGTTCGTTATTTGAATTATTCACATTTTTTATATTCCTACAAATAAAAATAACTTTAATCATTCATTTGTTAAAGAATTTTAAGAGTCAACAGTGCAAATTAATGAATTCAATACATGATTTGCATAGGAACTATATTGGGCGAGTCCTGAGCGTTGAGCGTTAGGTGTGTTTAGGACACACAATCGGGCACTTGGGGGGTAAGCCTCACAGAATTAAGACAACACATAATTCTCAAAGTGTTTTGATAGTTTCCCGCCCAGGGGCAAGTACTGAGACGAGTTCGAGAAAAGCCTTTTAAAATACTATTTTGATCAAGCGAGCCCGAAGTTGACTTTTTCAAATATGATCCTCATTCGTGAGTAGTTTTAAGGGTTGTTTTGAATTATTTGAATGATAATTGGCTAGATTCGATTGGCTTGGAGGCTTATTCTAAAGCAAAAATTGCGGTTGATTGTTGACTCTTTTTGAAAAGAGGTAAGTGTCTTGATTAACCTTCATTTTAAGGATTTAAGGTAGAATTGATTCTATTTGCTTTGTGAATTAAGTGTTGGAGGCGGCGCATATGCAAGGTGACGAGTGTATATGCGAGGGTCATGGGATAAGCATGCGGGTGGAATTTCCCTTACTTGTACCATGTTAACTTGGACAAGAGAGGTTGCTCTGACTTGGACAAGAGAGGTTGCTCTGATGATAAGCAATCTCCACTTTCAATCAAAAGGTTGTGAGTTCGAGTCTCCCCAAGAGAAAGGTGGGAAGTTCTTGGAGGGAAGGATGCTAAGGGTCTATTTGGAAGCAGCCTCTCTACCCTAGGGTAGGGGTAAGGTCTGCGTATACACTACCTTCCCCAGACCCCACTAAGTGGGATTATACTGGGTTGTTTTTGTTGTTGTACCATGTTAACTTGCTTATTGTGTCTTTCATGCCTTAGATATATTTTCAATTCTTTGATTAGTCACATTCAAGTTACTGCAAAATATAGAGATTATTATGATATTGGTGTTGAAAACGTGGAAATTATCGATTGGTTGTTGGCCCTAATTGTGGAAAGATTCTCATATGATGAGTAGAGTTCAACACTATTGTTAAAGTTGAATTTGCTTCCCACCTTGCTATGTTTTGTGTTGTTATAATTTCTTGGTGAGGAAGAGTGAAAAGAACGAAGGGTATTGGTGTGCCTTGATTGCATATTGATATCGTTGCTTAAGTGAACTTGAGGCTAAAGCATGAATAGTGATGATGTGCACATGCTTAGTTACATTATATGGTAATGGTGAGAGGATGAAAGGTAATTCCATGCAGTTGCATGTATGATATATGGTGAGAATGAGAGTAAAAGCACGAAGGGTGATGTCGTGCAATTTATTGACTTTATTGCTTTGACTTGATATTTAAAATGTGGACAAGACTTGATGGTTTTGGTATTATTTGAAATAAAATTACTTGGTGATTCTTACTTATTGTTCCACTTGTTTCCCCTTTCTACATATCACCACCCTAGTGTTACTTTGATGCTTTATTTGTTGTTCTGTTGCTTTATATATGTAACTGTACAGGTTTTTAGTAGGTGTATTGTCTTATCCTCGTCACTACTTCATTGGGGCTACGCTCGATACTCACTGAGCATATTGGTTCAGTTGTACTTATATTACACTTCTTCACTTCTTGTACAGATTTTGACATTAATACCAGCGGAGTCCCGAGAAGTACTTAGTGAATATCGAACAATAATTCGAGGTAGAGCTGCATCTTGTTCGCAAACCTTAGAGTCACTTTTTTATTTTTGTTGCATTGTTTCTATTTTACTTATGACACCAAATCTTGGGGTAGTTTACGTTAGTTATTGGTTTTGGAACTTATTATGTTATCATAGAGTTATTTTTATGTTATGTTATTTGTTCATCTGTCAGATATTTATTGCTTTTTTCATATCGTTTATTGTGTTAGCTTGCCTAGCGAGCGGTGTTAGGCGCCATCATAACCTCGATTGGTTAGGATTTTGGGTCGTGACTATAGGGGTATTAAGCTCATAAGCCATACGATGAAAGTTTGGTAGAGGGTGATAGAAGGGGGTGAGGTGGATTGTGTTTGTTTCGGAGAAGCAGTTCGGTTTTATGTCAGGTCATTCAACTACAAAATCAATTCACCTTGTAAGAAGATTTGTGGATCAGTATAGTGAAATAAAGAGGGACTTGCATATGGTATTCATGGAGCTAAAAAATGTTCAACAAAATCCCGAAGGAGGTTCTATTGAGATATTTGGAGGTTAAAGGCGTGCCTATAACATATATTAAGATGATTAAGGACATGCATAATGGATCAAAGACCCATGTGAAGACAGTGGGAGAAGACTCTAAATACTTTGCGATTTTGGGTCACATCAAGGATCGGCTCTTAGCCCGTTATTATTTTCCATGGTGTTGGATGCGTTGATGTGGCACATTCAAGGGAATATTACATGATTTATGCTATTTACAGATGACATAGTTTTGATTAACTATACGCGAGATGGTGTTAACAGGAGGTTAGAGGTTTGAAGACAGACTCTAGAGTCTAAAAGTTTTAAGTTGAGCTGGACCAAGACAGAATATATGGAGTGCAAGTTTAATTGTGTGATCCAGGAAGTGTACATGGATGTGTGACTTGATATACAAGTCATCCCCGAGAGAGGGAGTTTCTAGTACCTTGGGTCAGTGATACAAGAAAATTGGGAGATTATTTTGGATATCACACATCGTATAGGAGAAGGGTAGATAAAACTTAAAGGTAAGTTCTATAAAGTGGTGGTTAGACATACTATATTGTCCGGGGCAGAATGTTGGCCAGTCAAGAACCCTCATGTTTAGAAGATGAAATTAGCTAAAATGAAGATGTTGAGATGGATGTTTGGGAATACCAAGTTAGATATGATTAGGAATGAAGTTATTCGGGGTGAGGTGGGAGTGTCCCCATTGGAGGATAAGATGCGAGAGGCGAAGCTGAGACGGTTCGTGCATGTGAGAGGAGAAGCATAGATGCCCTAGTTAGGAGGTGTGAGAGATTGTCCTTGATAGGTAGGTGAAGAGGTAGAGACGGGCCGAAAACGTATTGGGGGGAGGTGATTAGGCAGAACATGGAGTAGCTGGAGCTTACCGAGGACATAAAAATTTGATAAAAGGGTGTGGAGGTCGAGGATTAAGGTAGAAGGTTAGTACGTAGTCATGCATTTTTCTTAGATTGGTAGCATTAGTGCTAGTTTAATATCCTTCCTATTCGTAAACTACTATTACTACTTACTGTTGAATGCTATTTTTTGCTTTGGTTTTCCTAGTATCTTATTATTGTTATTACTTGTTGTCACTGCTTATTTTTATGTTCTCTTTAGCCGAGGCTCTATTAAAAATAGTCTCTCTGTTTTCTCAAGCTAGGGGTAAGGTTTGCGTACACACTACCCTTCCTAGACCCCTTGTGGGCTTTTATTAGGTTTATTATTTTTGTTGTTGTTGTTGTTGTTATTGTACCTTATTCTTGTAAGAATTGCACGGGGCGCCCTATTTGGTCGCCCCCATTTAACCTATACCTATTTTTTTTTAAACGTTTAACTTGTACCCACTTTTAAATAACTTCAGCCCCCTTTCTCCTCCTCCTTGTTTTGCAACTCTCTCTCATCATATACAGGAGAATCTCAGCTATGAACCTTGGAAGTTCTTCCCATGTAGTGATACTATATAAATGAACACTTTCTTCTTGTTCTCTCAATTACTAACAAAGGAATTGACAGATTCAAACAAAAATTAAATAAATGCTAGATTAATGGAGGATTCGTGTGTTTATCATTGCCCAATGGGCTTCGTTATCTTCATATATATTCAAGGACACATATTATCCATAGAGATCTGAAGTGGAATAACAATATTCTTCCAGACGGTAATGAACCTCAAATATCAAATTTTGGATTGTCGCATGTTTTTGGTGGCAAAGATTCAGAAGCTAAGACAAATCGAGTTGTTGGAACTTAGTAATCATGCATGCAACCTTCCTGAGCACAAATATCTCTTCCTGCACAAGAACTTCAGCTCTAGACCTGAAGTTCGCCAGTTACAAATAAAAACTTCAGCTCTAGAGCTGATGTTTGACAGTTACAAAATAAAAACTTCAGCTCTAGAGCTTCAATTCGACAGTTACAAAACAAAAACTTCAGCTCTAGACCTGAAGCTTACAAACAAAAAATTCAGCTCTAAAGCTGAAGTTTGCCGGTTACAGATAAAAACTTTAGCATTAGAGCTGAAGTTTGACAGTTACAAAATAAAAACTTCAGCTCTAGAGCTGAACTTCAGGCCCGGCTACTAGAATGCTGAAGTTTTGTGTGATTGTCTTTGCTACTTCAACCCCGTATGCTGAAGTTATACGAAAAAAAGGGTACGCTTGCAATTTTTTTGCAAAGCGGGCACAAGTTAAAACGTGACACAAAAAACGGGTATAGATGCAAATGCCCCCTTATTCTTTAGCATAAGTTTTATCACATATTTAATTGTACGGAGTATTATTTTTCCACTTAATCATACTCATAATCAGCCATTCTTCTGTTGAAATTCTTTTTCATAATATTTTTAAATATTCACTAACTATTTATACAATTTTCCTTTTAATTAAATTAGGACAAATCCGAAACTGTATTTTTGCGGATCCTAAAGGATGCCTAACTCATTCTCTTTAGGATTATTGTAATCCTTACTTAGTATCTCATAGTTTTTATCACTCATAATCGGAGTTTAACGTAACATTGCATTAAGTGTCCTAATACACTTTAATTTCTAGGTGGCAACTCCATAAATTTGCGTTTTATTTTAACTTATATAAAATAGAGCGCAACGCAAGGGATGCTAATTTAATACCATTTTATATATAACTGATAAATTGTATATAAAATTGTAATTAAGTTAAAACATCTCTAGTAGGAGCAAATACATTTCTAATATAAGATAATTAGATAAAAACTCCTTTAACATAAAGGGATGATTTTAGTGAGTCACATAAGATGTTATAAGCAAAATATTGGATTGAATACTCAAATTCTTTTTTACTTACAAAATATTGTGGATTCTCAAGTTGGGCCATCATGATCGATGTGTCTGTTTCATAACATATCTCGAGTTGATTGAACAAATTAAACAGAAAACTAGCAAACAAAAGAGTATGTGTGTGTAAACAGTTGACACGAGAGACGTGATTGGAAATGGAAAATGTTAGTGCGTCAACGTTATCTTGTTCCACCATTTTGGCTTTCATGATTGTAAGTGATGCTGATTTTGCTCAATACCAGTTATTGCTTTGTGTGGTGGCACAAAAATGGACCAAGCACCAATAAGTTTGGGTCGCAAGTAGCCTTAAATATGTGAGAAATTCAAAAATAGCCAGATTTATCACTGGTAGTTGAAAAATAGCCAAGTTTCAAAAGTCATCGAAATTTATCCACTTTAAATTTGAGCGAAAATACTGTTCAAATCCGGAAAAATACGCCCGCAAATTTTACGGGAGTTCCAGCATAAGTATGCTTGAACTCCCGTAAATTTTACGGGAGTTCCAGGATAACTATGCTGGAACTCCCGCAAATTTTACGGGAGTTCAAGCATAATTATGCTGGAACTCCAGTAAAATTTACGGGAGTTCCAGCAAGTATAATTGTCCAGTATAATATACTGGAGTTTGGAGCACTGGTGCTCCAGTCTCCTGCAAATTTTACAGGAGTTAGAAAAGTATACCGGTCCAGTATAATATGCTGGAGTTCGTACACAAATGCATTAGAACTCCCGTATATTATACTGGACCGGTCCTTATTGCAACAAAATAGTGGCTATTTTTCATTGACTTGATAAACACTGGCTATTTTTCATTGACCAGTGTGAAAACTGGCTATACCATGATATTTTAACCTTAAATATCGTAATATCATTTTGCTTTTACCATCACGTCCACATGCATTGCCAGGTCTGGTAAACCAGTTGTTTACCACCACAATTATGTAATGTTAAAATTCATCACAACTTAAATTAATTTTACGCTGAAAAACTTAACTTATCGTAACTTTCTTCAATGCTTAAGCAGGGAGAAAGCAAATTAACATTTGTCGTCTTTACTTTTCTCATAATTTTTACCTTCATCGACTGTTAGATTACGCCCCTAAATACTAGCAAACATAGATTTTTAATTAATCGTGACATGAACTAGACTATAGCAACATACATTTTACTTAACCATGACATGAACTACGGTATCCCGGAACCCTCTTCATGTCATTCTGCACGCAATGTGGAAATTTTAATACTCTTATTTAGGATTGTACAAAGAAAACCGACAGATTGTATCATATCGATTATCCGAGTTAAACCGGCTAAAAATCCGACTAGTGGTTCGGTTTAAACTTGGTTTGATATTGAAAAAAATATTCAACCATAATTGATTTAGTTTGATTTTAACTAAAAGAGGTCAATGTGAAACCAACCGGCCCGATACTATGTGTATAATTTTTAAAAAATATTTATTTTGTTGTAATTTATAAAAATTCTTAAATTTTTCATAGTTTTTATCTTTTAAAATATTATTTCAAGCTCTGGCTTTGAATTTTTGAATGACTCAATAAGTTTTTATATGGGAATCTTATATAATTGTTCTGAATAAGTCCCAACTTACCAACCTCTAGCCATTAATCATAGACTTACTAAAATTAACAAAGCACATATAAAAATTAAAAATCCAAATAAATAAGTTTCTTTATCTCTAAGAATCACACGCAAAGATCTCCTTCCATCTTTTTAAGTGTGATTAGCAAGATTAGATGCAAGACGGAAAGGAAATTTCATGCATGAGGTAGAAAATAAAGTGATATATATATTCGCGTCACCACTGCTCATATATATATGTTGGTATTATGGTGAAGAGGAGGAAAATGTCTGGTCGAGGAAGACCGAGAATCAAGTGGGGAGCCTTAACTAAGGATAAAGCCCAAGAGTTGGAGGGTGCGGTTGTCGGCTATGGGAGCTTAGAGGAGCAGTGGTGATGCGAGCACTATGTGGTCAACGACAGCAGACTGTATAAGGGAGGCTGCGAGAGAGATGTTAGGGGTCTCGACGGGCGTCTCTAGAAGGCACAAAGGAGACTGGTAGTGGAATGAAGTGGTACAAGGTAAAGTATAAGTGAAGAAGGAGGCGTACCGGATGTTAGTGGGGAGCATATGTAAGGAGGATAGGCGAGCATTCATGGAGAGGTATAAGGTAACTAGGAAGGAAGCGAAGCTAGCGGTCACAGAGGCTAAGACTGCGGCTTATGGTCGTATGTACGAGGAACTAGGGGAAAAAGTCGGGGATAAGAAATTATTTAGGCTGTCCAAGTTGAGAGAGAGGAAAGCTAGAGATTTAGACCATGTGGGATGCATCAAGGACTACGATGGCAGAGTATTGATGGAAGATTCCCAAATTAAGAGGAGATGGCAGACGTACTTTCAAAAACTTCTTAATGTAGTAGGGTATCGCGATATTGTGATATGTGATTTGGAGCATTCCGGGAGTCATAGTGACACTAGGTACTGCAAGCGCATAAAGGTTGAGGAGATCATGGGAGCTATGAGTAAGATGAGTCGGGACAGAGCGACTGGGCCTGACGAGATTTTGGTAGAATTTTGGAAGTGCGTGGGAAAAGCAGGTTTGTAGTGGTTGACTAGGTTGTTGAATGTTATTTTTAAGGCGAAGAGGATTCCGAACGAGTGGAGGTGGAGTACGATGGTCCCACTGTATAATAACAAGGGTGTCACGGCCCCAGTTTACCCTCCATGAACATGTCGTGATGGCACCTAGTTTTTACAACTAGGTAAGTCTAACAATGTAAAAATTAATATAACTTGCGGAAATATTTAATTAAATTAAGCAAAACTAGAAGAAAACGGTATATAAGTGCCACTTGGTATATACAACTCAAAAAAAATAAGCGCGGAAGTCTACAATTTCATCCCAAAACTCAAAAACTCGCGGGAACCACAGGCTAATAGAAAGGTAATATGTTGCTCTAACTCCAGAATGTCTAAACAACTGAAAGAAAAGGATAGATTGACTACTAAAGCTGGAACAGAATATAGACTCCTGGCCTGCGGACGCGGCAGATATACCTCGAAGTCTCTGCTAGATCTCTTCGCCTCGAGGATAGTACGCCTGGGTGGAGGACCTAGATCTGCACATGAAAAACATGTGCAAAAGGGGCATGAGTACACCACAACGATACTTAGTAAGTTCCAAGCCTAACCTCGGTTGGGTAGTGAAGAGGAAGGTTAGGGCCCTATTGAGGTAAAACAACATAATATGAAAACTGACAGTAATAATGAGTACATCAGTGAGAATAGACAGGTTAAACAAGGAATATGTACAACTCAATACTAATGATAACAATAAGGATCTCTCAGGATACCGTCCTATAGTCCTTTTCTCAACTGTCCAGTGGCTCTCCCAGGATATCGTCTCGTAGTCCATCATATGTGTAAATTCGAAGGATCTCCCATGATACCGTCCCATAGTCCAACTATCAATGTGCATGGGGATCTATTGGGAATCTAACCCGCATACCCAAAGTAAAAGTGCAGGGGGATCTATCGGGAATCTAACCCGCAGTCCCAAAGTAAAAGTGCAGGGGTATCTACCGGGATCGAACCCGTAGTCCCAAAGTAAAAGTGCAGGGGGATCTATCGGGAATCTAACCCGCAGTCCGAAAGTAAAAGTGCAGGGGGATCTACCGGGAATCGAACCCGTAGTCCCAAAGTAAACAAACAAGGGGAGGGGGGAGCTACCGGAATCCCAGATCCGTAGTCCCAATGTAAATGCGCAACCACAACCAGAAGATACTCAGAAATAAAGTACAAAAGACAAGAAACATGTAGTACTAGCCTAGCACACTTCACGTAGTACAGTCAAGTAAACTTAAACAATTAGACAAGTTGAATCAACTAAACATGCTTTTCTAATCTAACCCAGGTTATAATTGCAAGTAAAATAAGGCAAATATGAAGAAAACTCAGTCTCAATATCTTAAGTAAAAAATTGGATTTTCAACAATTGGCTCAAGTAGGCGCTTGTCACCTCGCATACAAGGCACTCAAATACCAAATAACAAATTCTAAGGGGAAAGGTCCCCCACACAAGGTTAGACAAGCCACTTACCTCGAACCGACTCCAAAATCAACTAGAAATCACACTTTTGCCACGAGTATCTGGCTCCAAATGGCCCAAACCTATTCAATTCAATTACATATAGTAAATAACATCTCAAGCAACTGATTCTACTATTAAATTTAAAGACAAGACGCAAAATTATGTAAAATGACCAAAACGCCCCTCAGGACAACGTCTCGGAATCGGATAATTTTCACATTTTCAGAACCCTCGTACTCTCACGAGTCTAACCATATAAAAATCTTCCAAATCGGAGGTCAAACCCCCACTCAAACTCAATAGTTTAGTCTATGAAGTTTTCCCCATTTTTCATTCAAACATACGAAATTAAGGAAGAATCCGTGATTAGATTAGTGGGTTTTAAGCATAAGGGAGTAGAGAATCGTTACCCAATCGTTGCCCTCGAAAAACCTTCGAAATTGCTCCCAAATCCGAGCTCTCAAGCTTGTATTTTGATAAAAATGGCTAACCCTCATTTTTGAAATGTTAAATACAGTCCAGACATTCAATGAATCGCGAACGTGGAGATTAGCTCGCGTTCGCGGAGAAGAAAAATGGAAGATGTCAAAAATTCCCTTCGCGATCCCGAAGGTAGGAGTGCGAATGCGAAGGCCTGGGTTCCTGAGTTACGCGAACGAGTTGAAGAAAAATGGGCTCAGCCTTCAGAGCCCGGTTGAACTATGTGAACGCGACGTGGTTGATGCGAACGCGATGGAGGAAAAAATGCCAAACATCGCGAACGCGGTGCCTTGGTCGCAAACGCGAAGGGTTAACTGGTCCCCCTCCCCCAGACTACACTACGCAAACGCGTAGGTGAGGACGCGAACGCGAAGAGGAATAAGCTCAGGGCTACGCGAACGCGATTGAAGCGCCGCGAACGCGAAGAAGAAAGTGAGACCTGCAACTGCTGAAGATTTTCTGCAACCTTTCAAACTCCAAAATGCTCCGTTGAGCATCCGAAACACACTCGAGGCCCTCGGGACCTCAACCAAACCTACGCACATATCCCATAACATCATTCAAACTTTCACCAATCCTTAAACCACCTAAAACAACGCCGGAAACTCAAATTAAACAAGGATTTGAGCCTAAGAACTTCAATTTCCATCAAAACACGCTTTCGATCAAAAACCTAACCAAAACACATCCGAATGACCTGAAATTTTACGCACACATCCCAAATGACATGACGGAGCTATTGAAACTTCCGGAATTCCATTCCGACCCTCGGATCAAAAACTCACTATCGGACCGGATACTCACTAAATGAGCTACGGCTTCCAAAATACATTCCGAACACGCTCCTGATAAGTTAGCATTTTAACATGATTATATCCCTACTTGTTATTGCTTCTGTTATGAATTGCCACAAAATAGTCCCAAAATGCTTACAAGTTGCGCTTGATTGCAGGTTTGAGCGACAAGATGACAAATGTCAAAGATCAGCTCAAAATAGAGTGAAACCTTGCCAAGTGTCAAAGACCAAGTGAAGTGGGGAACAAGAAGACCTAGCGCGGACCACACACATTCGCCACGTGGCTGCGCTAGGAGATTCAGAGAATGGTTCACTTCAAGGGCATTCTGCGCGGCCGCGCTCCATTTCTATGTGGTCCGCGCAAGTGAACTTCAGAGGCTTACATTTGCAAGGCAAAGCCCCACGCGGCCGTGCTACAAATCAGTACGGTCCGCGTGGATGAGATTCAGAGAGATGGACTTTTGGCAAAATATGTCTGCGTGGCCGCGCATCATTTATACGCGACCGCACAACATTTCTTCGTGATCCGTGGTCCCAACTTCAGAGAGCAGAGTTGAAGAGTCCAAGAGCCAACGCGGCCGCGCTACCTTTTTTGCGCGGTCCGTGCTGACCCCGCAGTGGTATTTTTATTCAGTTTTTTCAGCCCGGTATAAATAGGACATTTTACCATTTTTAGGTCAAGTTTTATATTATGAACAAGAGCTGCGCTCGTGAGAACGTGTTTTAGCCTATTTTGGGCATTTTAGCATGAATTCTTCCATAGATTCTTGTGGTTTAACTTTAGCAATTAATTAATATGCTTATTTCTTCATCTATTCCTTCTATTTCTCCTTTAATTATGTCTATCTAAACCCATTAGCTAGGATTGTAGCTCAACCCTATTGTGGGTAATTGATGGGTGTTGCTTCTTAATGATAGATTGATATTGGGTGTTTGTTATTTGGGTTAATTTTATGCTTTAATTAAGGATTGGTGGTTGCAAACATTGATTCTATCTTAGTGGGTTTTCACTTTTCTTGAGAAAGAGAGTCTATGACCCCAAAATTGACCCAAGAAGGAATTGGGATGGACCCATGAGAAATGGTAGTCCCAATTAATGGGTTAAATATCGAGAGAGTAATCACCCTACTTGAACCCTAGTTGCTTGGTCTAATTGGCCTACCCAATTGGTCTCGAGAGAGCCAATTGGGCAAAATCGCTCTTTCTACCGAGAAGTGTGAGAGTGGGTACAATTGTGTAATGGTTATCACATTGATCCCAATTATGTCAATCTATTATTAGTAGTTTCTACCCGTTAGTTAACTACCTAGGTGATTCCACGACCCTAGTGTCTTTATCTATCTTAATTACAACTTAGAAAATATACTTTTAGCATACTTTAGTCCTAATCCTTATTTGATAATAGTAGTTGATAAAAGAAAATCCAAAAATGTTAGGAGTGCAATTAGAAGCAGAAACACATTCTTAGTCTAGACAGATACACAACTCCACTCCAAGCTCTCTGTGGAAAAATCGACCCTGATACCACTATTCGGGTAAAAGTTGTAGCACCTGCTCTACCTCTCATTGTGTAAGGTCGAGTTGGCAGAGATGACTTTTTGGCACCGTTGCCGGGGAGCTTACGGTGTTGACTATCTATGTAGCTAGTTTTGTGTTTAGCTTCTCTTTCCTTCTTTTTACTAACTGTATTTGTGTCGATCCATCAGGTACACATGGCTCTAAACGGAAATGACCCTCTTGGCAACGTGGTCGCGGGGGAGGAGGTTGAGGATCTTGAACAAGAAGATGTATTACCTCAAGCTCCAAGGAGAGGACGAAATACCAATGCAAATGCTAATGCAAATGAGAACGTACCAGACCCTCCTCCACCTCCACCAAGAGTAGCTCCATGAGTCCTTCCAAACCAGGGTTATGCAAGTGCCATAGTGCCTCCCCGAATCCGGGCGGGAAATTTTTAAATCACCAATGTTATATTGACTTTGCTCGAATGGAGAGGGTATTTTACGGGAGCCTCCGACCAGAATGCATACAAGCACTTGAAGGGGTTCGTAGATACTTGCTAGGGGAGTAAACCAACAAACGTGTCAGAGGATGCTTTGAGATTGAGGCTTTTCCCGGTCTCTCTTCAGGGTAAAGCATTGGATTGGTTAGAAAGGCTTCCAAATCATTCCATCACAACGTGGGATGAATTGGCAGGCAAATTTATTGCCAAGTTCTTTTCTCCAAGTCACATGGCGGCGCTCCGTGATGAAATTTTGGCTTTCAAACAAGAGCTAACGGAACCTTTGCACGAAATATGGGAGAGATTTAGAACTATGGTTAAAGAGTGTCCAAACAATGATATGAATGATGTAATGATTCAACAAACATTCTATAGGGCCATCAACACAACCAACCAATGTATTGTGAACCAATTGGCGGGTGGAAATTTTTTGAAGCTCCCGTACAATGAAGCTTGTGATGTGTTAGATAAATAGATGATACTTCTTCGACGTGGCAAAGCCGGGCAAACGTTCCTCAAGGTGACCCTAATGTCATACATTTGCATAAGGAGTTGCATGATCACGGCCAAGCCATTGCCGAACTCATAACAATAATGAACCAATTGGCGAAGGTGCAATTGCAACAAGTTCAAAACCCGTGCCAAGTCAATGCCATGGAAGCAGTGAATATGATGAAAAGAAGGCAAAGAGGGCAACAACCTCGAGGAAACTGTGATAAATATGATGATGTGGTTGTTATTCGAACGAGTGCTATGATGAGCAAAGTGAAGATTGTCAATATGTTAATAGCTACCAAGGAAATAGAGGGAACCATGGAAATCAACAATGGTGACCCCAAGGAAATTGGGGCAATCAACAAGGAGGCGGAAATTGGAATAACCAAAACAACAATTGGGGGAATCAAGGTAACAATGGTCGAAATTGGAACGGAAACAACAACAACAATTGGAACAACAACAATGGTAAAGGTGGGTGGAACAACAATGGTGGTCAAGGTAATTGGGGGTAAGGCTTTCAAAGTCCTCCGATGTTTAAACAACCGAACAACCCGCCACCATTTCAATCTCAAGGGTCTAGTTCTTTGGGTAATGATTTTGGGAGAATTGAGGTTATGTTTGAGCAAATGATGAAGAAGAACCAAGACTCTGATTCTCAATTGGCTTCACACAACACTTCCATCCGTAACTTGGAGGTGCAACTTGGTCAAATTTCTCAATCTTTAAAAACTCGTCCAAAGGGTGCCCTACCAAGTGACACGGTAGTAAACCCTAAGGGTGGGCACAACAATCATGTGATGGCGGTGACCACGCGAAGTGGAAGAGGCGGTGATGTGCATGCCTCAAGACAAAATCAAGTTATGGTTGATGAAGATGAGTTGCGTGATGATGGTATGCCTTTGGTGGTTGAAGATGTAGTGGAACCCAATGTGAACAATCATGTGCGGATTGATATTAATGATGTTGAGGAGGAGACACAAAAGCTCGTGAACCCGTCTAGGGAACACGTAGTCGATATGCCCGAGCCGGTGGTGCCCAAAGCCAAGGCACCCTTGCCTAGGACTCCTCCACCTTACCCACAAAAGCTATCAAAGCAAAAAGGAGACAACCAGTTCAAGAAGTTCATTGAAATGATGAAGAGTGTTACCATAAATGTGCCATTGGTGGAAGCCCTTGAACAAATGCCGAGGTATGCAAAATTTATGAAGGATTTGGTTACCAAGAAGAGGTCAATGGAGTGTGAAACAATCAAGATGACGCATCAAGTGAGTTCTATTGTTCATTCTATGGCCCCAAAACTCGAGGATTCCGGAGCTTTCACTATCCCTTGCACTATTGGTAGTGCGGAGTTCGCTAAAGCTTTGTATGACTTGGGGGCTAGTATTAACTTGATGCCCTATTCGGTTTTCAAGACCCTAGGGATTGGTCAACCTAGACCAACTTCCATGCAACTTCAAATGGCGGACCAATCAATGAAGCGTCCCTTGGGCATAATTGATGATGTCCTTGTTCGTGTTGATAAGTTCATATTGTCGGTGGATTTTGTGATATTGGACTGCGAGGTGGATTTTGAGGTGCCAATCATTCTTGGAAGACCTTTCCTAGATACAGAGAAGGCATTGGTAGATGTTGAATCTGGGGAGTTGACATTCCGTGTGAGTGATGAAAAAGTGGTATTTCATGTATGCAAATCAATGAGGCAACCCAATAGCATGGAGGTATGTTAATTTGTGGACATTGTCACAGCCGTGATAGTGGATGAAACAAGTGCATTGATGAATGCTGAAGATCCTCTTGAGGCCGTGCTTCTTAACATGGATGTCAATGATGATGCCGGAAGAGTGGAGTGCGTGAATGCATTGTATGGCATGGGTTCATATTCATATGAGCCTAGAAAGCTATCTTTGGATCTAGAGAATCGCAAAACTCCCCCAACCAAGCCATCCATTGAGGAGCCACCGGTGTTGGAGTTGAAGCCACTTCCTCCACACCTCATGTATGAGTTTTTGGGTTCAAATTCTACTTTACCTGTTATTCTTTCTTCGTGCCTAACTAACATGCAGGTTGACGCCACTTTGGCGGTTCTTCAAAAGCGCAAAAAGGCGATTGGATGGACATTGGAAGATATTCGAGGGATAAGCCCCGCATTTTGCATGCACAAGATCATTTTGGAGGAGGATACAAGGTCGTCCCTTAAACATCAAAGAATATTAAATGAGGCTATGCAAGAGGTGGTAAAGAAAGAGGTTATCAAGTGGTTGGTCGCCGGTGTAGTTTACCCAATCTCAGATAGTTCATGGACCTCTCCGGTCCAATGTGTGCCAAACAAGGGTGGAATGATGGTCGTAACTAATGCCAACAATGAGTTTATTCCTACTCTGAGGGTTACGGGTTGGAGAGTGTGTATGGACTATAGAAAGCTTAACAAGGTAACAAGAAAAGATCATTTCCCACTACCATTCTTGAACCAAATTCTCAATCGTCTTGCGGGCCGGGCTTTTTATTGTTTTCTAGATGGCTACTCGGGGTACAATCAAATTCTCATTGCCCTGGAGGATCAAGAGAAGACAACCTTTATATGTATGTATGGCACATTCGCTTTCTCGAGAATGCCATTTGGATTTTGTAATGCCCCGGCGACCTTCCAAAGGTGTATGATGGCAATTTTCACCGACATAGTGGAGGATATCTTGGAGGTCTTCATGGACGATTTCAGCGTGGTGGGGGATTCATTTCATGAATGTTTAATGAACTTGGATAGGGTGTTGGAAAGATGTGAGGAAACCAGTCTTGTACTCCACTGGGAAAAATGTCACTTTATGGTGCAACAGGGTATTGTATTGGGTCACAAAATCTCAAAACATGGCATTGAAGTCGATAAGGAAAAAATTAAGGTTATCTCAAGGCTTCCCCCCTACTTTTGTCAAAGGGGTGAAGAGTATTCTTGGTCACGCCGGGTTCTACCGGGGATTCATTAAAGACTTCTCAAAAATTGTGAACCCGGTTTGCAAATTGTTGGAAAAGGATGTCAAGTTTGTCTTTGATGAGAAGTGCATGGAGTCTTTTGAGCTATTGAAACCCAAGTTGAACACAACTCATATCATCACCGCACCTAATTGGGAATTGCCCTTTGAACTCATGTGCGATGCGAGTGATGTGGAGGTAGGTGCGGTGCTAGGCCAAAGAATCAACAAAATGTTCCATCCTGTGTATTATGCTAGCAAAACGATGAATGAGGCCCAAAGAAACTACACGGTGACAGAAAAGAGCTATTGGCTATTGTGTTTGCGATGGAGAAATTTTGACCTTATCTTGTGGGGGCGAAGTTGGTCATACACACGGACCACACAGCCCTCCGGTATTTGATGACTAAGAAGGATTCGAAAGCAAGATTGATGAGATGGGTGCTACTCCTTCAAGAATTTTATCTAGAGATTGTGGATAGGAAGGGAAGCGAGAATCAAGTTGCGAACCATTTGTCCCGGCTAGAGGAAGAGGGGAGACCATGCAATGGTGTTGAGATAAATGATACTTTCCCCGACGAGCAGCTTCTATCCGTTTCTATGTGTGACATACCTTGGTTCGCAGACATCGCCAACTTCATTATGACCGGTAATGTCCCGTGTGAGCTCTCTTCCAACCAAAGGAAGAAACTCAAGCGGGATACCTTGGATTTTTATTGGGATCATCCGTATTTGTTTAAAATTTGTATGGACGGGGTGATAAGAAGATGTGTACCGGAAAGTGAACAAATGAACATATTGGATAATTTTCACTCTTCTCCCTATGGTGGCCATCATGGGGGGTGAGGATGGCGTCAAAGGTTTTGAGCTACGGCTTCTATTGGCCGACGTTGTTTAAAGATGCTAGCGACTTGATGAAGAGATGTGATCATGTCAAAGAGCCGGCGGGATTTCAAAGAGAGATGAAATGCCTCTCAATACAATTCTCGAGGTGGATATTTTTTATGTTTGGGGCATTGATTTCATGGGCCCGTTCGTTAGCTCTTGTGGGAACATGTATATTCTTGTGGCGGTGGACTATGTTTCAAAATGGGATGAAGTCATGGATCTACCCAACAACGAAGCCCGAAGTGTCGTGGCGTTCTTGAAAAAGAGTATCTTCACTAGGTTTGGCACCACTCGTGCTATCATTAGTGATCCCATTTTTGCAACAAGGCTTTCGACTCATTACTTGCTAAATATGGAGTTAACCACAAAGTAACCACCCCATGTCATTCACAAGCTAGCGGTCAAGTGGAAGTCTCAAATCGGTAAATAAAGAGTATTTTATCCAAAACGGTAAATGTTAATAGGACCGATTGGTCGAACAAATTGGATGATGCTCTTTGGGCTTATCAGACGGCTTACAAGACTCCAATTGGTATGTCTCCATATCGCTTGGTGTTTGGTAAGGCTTGTCATCTTCCGGTGGAGTTAGAACACAAGGCTATGTGGGCGTTGAGGAAGTTGAACTTGGAATGGGATGTTGCAGCCAATCTCCGAGTGGAACAATTGAATGAACTTGATGAGTTTAGATTTCATGTCTACTCCAGCTCTTCCTTGTATAAGGACAAGATGAAGTACCTTCACGACAAATATTCTCGGGGTAAAGAATTCAAGGTGGGAGACATGGTTCTTCTTTTCAATCCCCGGTTGAGGTTATTTCCGGGGAAGCTCAAATCTAAATGGAGTGGTCCTTTTGAAGTGGTATTTGTGACTCCTTTTGGTGCTCCTGATCTCAAAAACAAGAATGGTGAAGTATTCTGGGCAAATGGGCATCGTGTCAAGCATTATTTGGGAAAGTTTGATGACAGCCATGTGGTGGCACTCATTTATTTGAAGTGATATGATGGTAACATGTGTCGTGCCGCGGCATTAAATCAGGCGCTTCTTGGGAGGTAACCCATGTCTTTTTCTATTTATTTGATTTTCTTTGTAGACTAGGATTTTTTAGCTAATGGTTTGTGAGATGTTGCAGGGATAATATTGAACCAGTGCAGAACAAAAGCACAAAATGTCAAGTCTCTGAAGTTTGGCAACGCGGCCGCGCTACAAATCGGTGCGGTCCGCACGGGCTGGTGCAAGGAGGTGTAAGTCTCTGAATTTGCCAGCGCGGCCGCGTAGAACTTTTGTGCGGTCCACGTTAGAAGGACCCAACTATTCATGCTCTCTTAAGTTTCCCACGCAGCCGTGTAACATAATAGTGTGGTCCGCGTGGGCAGATAAGTTCAATGCGAAGGATTTAAATCCAGCGTGGCCCGTGGCCATTTTTGTGCGGCCGCGCTGGTAGGTAAGTGAGGGGTCCCACATTATTTTCTATAAATAGGGCATTAGGGCTTCAGTTAGAAGTTTTCGTAGAATCGTTCTCCTGAGCCCTAAAATTTACTGTTCATCTGAGATGTGCCTTTGTGCTTGCATAAACAGCTAAATCTTCATACTCCTGGTAATATTTTATCACATTGATCATTACTTAAGTGTTAATTTTAATTTTATTCATGTCCCAGTAGTATAGCTTCTTCTTTATTCACATTTTTCTTATGTTTAACTATTAGGTTAGTTTTTTGTGTTAGTTTTGAACACCGGGCATGAATTCCAATATGGTTACTTGAGTAGGGACAACTAGGACCCAGAAATTCATCAAAAAAATGGACTTAAATGCAAAACCCTAACTCAGTTAAAACCCTTGGCCCAACGCGGCCGTGCGTCTTTTCTGCGCAGTCCGCGTCTCTTTTTCTGTGTGTGCTACTTGTTACCAGCGCGACCGCATCCTATTTCTGCGGGGTACGTTGGGGTGATTTAGAGAGGTTTTTTTTGGGATAATTGCTCAGCATGGCCGCGCTTCAGTTTTATGCGGTCCGCACTACCTCATCGCGACCGTGTGATTCTTTTGTGCGGTCCGTGCACCTTTGTTCTGCTACACTGTTTCTGTGTTTTGAAATCAACTGTGTTCCCCTCCTATGTGATCCATCCAATGTACTACATGTGCTTAAACTAAGAATGTTAGACGTCTATTTTTTGCAGATCATGGTTAAAAACGAGGAGATAAACAACCACAACAACCCGGGAGAGGTTATTCCTCCCGAGGGGGTAAGGGAAAGAGAATTGTTAAACTCACTCCCCAGGCTCGGGAAAACATCAAAAAGACCCGTTAGCTGATACGGGCTACTGATAGAGCTGCCTCTTACTCTTCGGGGAGTGAGTATGCACCATCCAAGAGAATCACCTCAGAATCTGCCCCCACTCACATCACTGACCCACTCCAATTACATGACCATCCTTCACCTTCACCTTCCTCCAAAAGACTGGTCAACGTAGTTTCGGATTCGTCTGATGAGTCTGTAGCAAGAAGTAATGAACAATACTCCACCTCCCCCACAGCTTCATTATCTGGGGAGAGTGTAGGATATGGTGAAGGGGGTGAGCCTCAAGTCGGGGGAGTTGATCAAACCAGAAAACCTGAAGCCTGGGCAGACAGATTTGTTAGTGAGTTGGCGTTCCACAAATTTAAAGAGTGGTGGCCCGTGAGGAAGTTGATCCCGGAGAGAACATTCATTGACAAAGACTTTGTACCTCTTAACCCAAAGGTTCAAGAGCAATTTCGTACTAGAAATGGCTGGAGTTTCTTCAAGGAGAGTTGTATTGATGCCAATGAGCATATGGTAATAGAGTTCTATTGTAATGTGTTTCATATAGTTAAGGACACGAAGGCGGCCAAGGTGAGAGACAAAATGGTAATGTTTGATGGGAAGTCGTTGAATGACTACTTGGGGTTCAAGGAGGAGGACGAATTAGAATATTTAGCTAAGCTGGAAATGGGTGAAGAAGTGCGTCCTTGGTTGGCCGAGTACTTGGCATCCCCGGGCACTGTTCCAAAATGATTGAAAGCGGGGGAGAAGATTCTGCGGAACACCTTTAGTTTTGAAGCTAAGGGTTGGCTGACTTTTGTTTATAGTAGACTTGAGCCTTCCACCCATGATCACACAGTTCCTCTTGCCCGGGTTGTTCTTGTGGAATCCATCATGGTCGGGCTACCTATCAATATGGGTAACATCATCTCGAGGGTGATTTCTGCTATCGGATAGGAGACCAACACAAATTACCCTTTCCCTAACACCATGTCTATGTACTTTAGGGATTTGAATGTCAAGAGGAAACGTTTTGATGTTAAGGCCAAGCCGGTGGCCCCTTACTCATGGTATAGACAGTTGGGTTCGGACAACCCAAAGTCAAAGAAGTACCATCCACCCATATTTGCCCCACCTGGCCAGTCTGAGGAGCCAGTTGTGGTAGAGCCGTCTACTGGTCCATCCACCATTCCTGCTCCTACTACCAGTGAGACCTTGCTCGCTGGTCCTTCTTCTGTTACTGGCCCTTCTACTTCAGCTGACCCAACAGTCCCTTCATCAATGACTCATCGGTTCACTGCCCACCAGCTCAGTTAGTCTTTAGCCAGTCTGAACAACTGGATGCCAGCTGCAGCATCTAAGTTGTCCACCTTGGCTACTATAGTTGAGGCCCAGTCAGCACCAGCCATTGTTCAGATTCCTCCTACAATTGAGGAGACATTGAAGAAGCTCCTGTCCAACCAGGAGAAGATTTTAGAGACTCAGGCCACCTTGATTAAGGCGGTAGATTTTCATGGTAAGGCTTTGAGGGAGCTTGCCAAGGATCATAAGAAGATGACAAAGTCAAGGGCGTCAAAGGAGTCGGTAAAGAAGCTTCGAGCTGACATTGACAAGATATTGGCAGACCAGATGCCTTTAGACTTGCTATTTGGGGATTCAACCCTTGATCTAGCAGCACCGCAGCCATAGCAGGAGGAGGAGCCTAGGCACCCAAGGAAGAAGAGGAAGCTTCCTAGCACTGAGGGTGTAGTGATCGAGGTAGCACAGGTTCAGGAGGGTCTCTCCAGTGTTGCACCAGATGTTCATCCGGTCCATGACCCGATCCCTGTCCCACCAGCAGAGCAGCAGAGCAGCAGCCAGCCGGGAACCAGTCTGAGGTTCCCACCAGTACAGAGGACCAGGGGACAACTGAGCAGCCTATGCAGACGGATCAGGCTTAGGGAGCCACTCTATATCCTTTATATGTTTTATGCTTATTTTGGTAGTTTGCATTGGAGAGAATACCAGCTCTTATTCGTGGGGGTGCGCCCTATTGTTTTTATTTTTTGATACACTTGGATGATTAAATATATTTGATTTTTAGTTTATGTTATTAGATTTGATAGTTGGCATGTATATAACTTCTCATTTTGGATACTTCTCTACTTTATGTATATATTCATCCCCATTGTATATTCTACTCCCCATTATACATATTCATTCGGTTTTCCTATTTTTGTTAAATTTTTTTCGTTTTTAGCTTCGTAGTTAGGCTCGTAGCCTTTTGTTTTGGTTTTGGCGTTTTCAATAAGCCCTTGGTTTTCTTAATGTCATGGTTCTTTCCAAGGGTAGAGTGTTGTGCAAACCGGGTGGCTCCTCCCAATGATAGATGGCGTGACAACCTTCTTAAGGATTTGCGTCCGTTTTTGATTTTTTTTTTCTTCTTTTGATTCTGACATTTCGTAGTTAAGGGTACCTCAGGCAAGCTTCACTTGGGCCCAACACATTTGCCTTTTATCTCATGGTCAAAGACATAATGTTGTGTTTATGATAGTGAAAGTCGCGGCCTTGAGACTATTGTGTTGACCAAACAATCATCATGTAGTCGTGTTGGACCATTGTTTGCTTGAATCGTAACTAAGGTCGTTTTGGGACCTCGATTCAATGTCTTTAGCAATCCCTGAGTGTGTGGTGAGAATTCGAATTGTGAGTCCAACTCCCGAGCTGATGGTCTAGAACTTACCCCGAATGTTTGTTGAGGCGAAATCCTAGGTGAAATTTGACTTGAGAAGTGATTATAGGATCTCCTTGATCCAAATGCTAAGTTGAACAATTCCATAGCCTACTAATGAAATTATTCCCTAGCTAACCCCTTTTGAGCCTTAAACTTTTTTTTCTTTCAAGAACCAAAGCTTCAAGCCTATACCCATTTTTAATGAGAACATCTCTTGGCACCCAATCTTCCCTTGGGTATATGACAAATATATAAGTTTGGGGGGAGAGGCAAGGAAGGAAACAATGTCGAAAAGGGTACAAAAGCAAAAAGAAAAGGAAGGCAATGAAAAATAAAGGAAAGAAAAGCCAAAAAGAAAGACCAATGTGAATAAGAACAAAAAGGGGATTCAAAGAAAACAAAAGTGAAAAAGGATGTGGAAAAGTAGAAAAAGAAGAAATGGGTTGAATTGCATAAGAAAGAGTGGCAGTGTCTCTCTCTAACCCTTGAAAAAGAAGTGAATACTCTAATGAGTCAAGAAAGTGTGCCAAAATGAAACAAAAGAAGTGCTTAAGGGAAGATTAAACCCACTTGAATAAAAACACATCCTACCCTTACCCAAAAGCCTTTACAATGACTCCACAAAAGCCCTATATGATCTTGAGTTGAACGGAACCTACATTACTGGATACTTACATAAGGGGAAGCATATGGTACCTAGAGTCGAACTTGTGACCTTCTTTGTGAGAGAAATGAGTGAAAAGTCCATCAACCTCGGTTTGTGTGTCATTACTCTAAAAGGTGATGTTCGGTTAGGGAGAGTTGAGGATGTGTGAGTTTGGGTCCCACAATGACCAAGGTATTTGAGAAAAGCTCTTGATGAAATAAGTCAACCCTTGATGCTCTTGTGTCACACTTGATCCATAGTTTTCAAAAGCTTAAAATGTGTTAATGATGCATTCGTATTGAGGGCAATTGTTAGTCCCAATTGATGCTTGTTGAGGTTACTTTAGGATGGCTGGAAATTCTTGGATTGCCTTTTTAAGGGCGGGTCGTATTTTGTTTGCTTGAGGACAAGCAAAGGTTTAAGTTTGGGGGAGTTGATAAGTTAGGATTTTAACATGATTATACCCCTACTTGCTATTGCTTTTGTTATGAATTGCCACAAAATAGTCCCCAATGCTTACAAGTTGCACTTGATTGCAGGTTTGAGCGACAAGATGACAAATGTCAAAGATCGGCTCAAAACGGAGTGAAACCTTGCCAAGTGTCAAAAACCAAGTGAAGTGGGGAACAAGAAGACCTAGCGCGGACCGCACTGATTCACCACGCGGCCGCGCTAGGAGATTCAGAGACTTGATCACTTCAAGGGCATTCTGCGCGGCCGCGCTCCATTTCTATGTGGTCCGTGCAAGTGAAGTTATGAGGCTTACAATTGCAAGGCAAAGCCCCACGCGGCGGCACTACAAATCAGTATGGTCCGCGTGGATGAGATTCAGAGAGATGGACTTTTGGCAAAATATGTCCGCGCGGTCGCGCTCCATTTATACGCGGTCCGCACCAGCTTCGCACCGTGACCGCGCAACATTTCTGCGTGGTCCGCGGTCCCAACTTCAGAGAGCAGAGTTGAAGAGTCCAAGAGCCAACGCGACTGTGCTACCTTTTTGCGCGGTCCGCGCTGACCCCGCAGGGGTATTTTTGTCCAGTTTTTTCAGCCCGGTATAAATAGGACATTTTACCATTTTTAGGTCAAGTTTTATATACTGAACAAGAGTTGCACTCGTGAGAACGTGTTTTAGCCTATTTTGGGCATTTTAGCATTAATTCTTCCATAGATTCTTGTGGTTTAACTTTAGCAATTAATATGCTTAGTTCTTCATCTATTCCTTCTATTTCTCCTTTAATTCTATCTAACTAAACCCATTAGCTAGGGTTGTGGCTCAACCCTAGTGTGGGTAATTGATGGGTGTTGCTTCTTAATGATAGATTTATATTGGGTGTTTGTTATTTGGGTTAATTTTATGCTTTAATTAAGGATTGGTGGTTGCAAACATTGATTCTAGCTTAGTGGGTTTTGACTCTTCTTGAGAAAGAGAGTCTATGACCCCAAAATTGACCCAACAAGGAATTGGGATGGACCCATGAGAAATGGTAGTCCCAATTAATGGGTTAAATCTCGAGAGAGTAATCACCCTACTTGAACCCTAGTTGCTTGGTCTAATTGGCCTACCCAATTGGTCTCGAGAGAGCCAATTGGGCAAAATCGCTCATTCTACCGAGAGGTGTGAGTGGGTACAATTTTGCAACGGTTATCACACTGATCCCAAATATGTCAATCTATTATTAGTAGTTTCTACCCGTTAGTTAACTACCTAGGTGATGCCACGACCCTAGTGCCTTTCTCTATCTTAATTACAACTTAGAAAATATCCTTTTAGCATACTTTAGTCCTAATCCTTATTTGATGATAGTAGTTGATAAAAGAAAACCCAAAAATGTTAGGAGTGCAATTAGAAGCACAAACGCATTCTTAGTCTAGACCGATGTACAGCTCCACTCCAAGCTCTCTGTGGAAAAATCGACCCCGATACCACTATTCGGGTAAAAGCTGTAGCACCCGCTCTTCCTCTCATTGTGTAAGGTCAAGTTGGCAGAGATTAGCTCCCAACCCCGAAATCACCTAACGGAGCTAACGTAACCATCGGATTTCCATTCCGAGGTCGTCTTCACACTATTTCAACTACGGACCATTTTTCAACACTTGAGCTCTCATTTAGGGACTAAGTGTCTCAAAACTCTCCGAAACCCAACACCGAACGTCCCGGAAAACCAAAATAGCATAAATGTACTTAGGGAAAGCAGTTAATAGGGGATCGGGGCGTTAATACTTAAGACGACCGGCAGGGTACTCACATTCTTCTACGCTTAAACATTCGTTCGTCCTCGAATGAGCATAGAGAACATACCTGAAGTAGTGAAAAGATGAGGATAACTGCTGCGCATATCCTGCTCGGTCTCCCAAGTCGCCTCCTCGGCCGGCTGACCCCGCCACTAAACCTTCACTGAGGCTATGTTCTTTGACCTCAACTTTCTAATCTGCTTGTCAAATATAGCCACTGGCTCCTCAACATAGGATTGATCCTTGTCCACCTGGACTGAACTGAAATCTAACACGTGCGACGGATCACCGTGATACCTCCGAAGCATCGAAATATGAAATACCGGATGGACTCCGGCCAAACTGGTAGGTAAGGCAAACTCATAAGCAACCTCCCCAACTCGCCTCAAGATCTCAAAAGGGCCAATAAACCTCGGACTCAACTTTCCTTTCTTCCCAAACCTCATGACCCCTTTTATAGGCAAGATCCGAAGCAGAACCCGCTTACCAACCATATATGAAACATCATGAAACTTCCTGTCGGCGTAACTCTTCTGTCTGGACTGGGCTATACGGAGTCTATCCTGAATCATCTTAACCTTCTCCAATGCATCCTGAACCAACTCTGTGCCCAATAATTTGGCCTCACCCAGCTCAAACCAACCCATCGGAGATCTACACCTCCTACCATATAAAGCCTCATACGGTGCCATTCTAATGTTGGACTGATAACTGTTATTGTAAGCAAACTCCGCCAATGGCAAGAAATGATCCCAAGACCCTCCAAACTCAATCACACACGCACGGAGCATATCCTCAAGAATCTGAATAGTGCGCTCGGACTATCCGTCCGTCTGGGGGTGAAATGTTGTTCTCAACTCCACCCGAGTGCCTAACTCCTGCTACATGGCTCTCCAGAACCGCGATGTAAACTGAGTACCTTTGTCCGAAATAATAGAAACTGGAATACCATGCATACGGACGATCTCCCGAATATAAATCTCTGCCAACCGCTCCGATGAATAAGTGGTACACACAGGAATAAAATGAGCAGACTTGGTCAACCGATCCACAATGACCCAAATGGCATCAAACTTCTTCAAGGTCCGTGGGAGTCCAGATACAAAGTCCATGGTGATGCGCTCCCATTTCCACTTCGTAATCTATATCTGCTGAAGCAACCCACTCGGGCACTTGTGCTCATACTTCACCTGCTGGCAGTTGAGGTATCTAGACACATATCTAACTATATCTCTCTTCATCCGCCTCCACCAATAGTGCTTCCTCAAGTCCTGATACATCTTCACGGCACCCGGATGGATGGAATACCGTGAACTATGGGCCTCTGCAAGAATCAACTCTCGAAGGCCATCAACATTGGGCACACAAATACGGCCCTGCATCCTTAATAACCCGTCATGTTTGATGGTCACATCTCTAGCATCTACACGCTGAACCTTGTCCTTAAGGACAAGAAAATGAGGGTCTTTATACCTCTGCTCCCTGATACGATCAACTAAAGAAGACCGGGAAACCACACAAGCTAGAACCCGACTAGGCTTCGAAATATCCAATCTCACAAACTGGCTGGCTAAGGCCTGAACATCCATCGCCATAGGCCTCTCTGAAGCTGGTAGATATGAAAAACTCCCCAAACTCTCCGCCCGGCGACTCAAGGCATCCGCCACCACATTGGCGTTGCCCGGGTGATATAGGATAGTGATATCATAATCCTTCAGCAACTCTAAACATCTCCTCTAGCGCATATTTAGATCCTTTTGCTTGAGTATGTGTTGCAAGCTCCAATGGTCAGTATAGATCTCACAAGGCATCAACAATAGCAACTAGCTTAAGGTCATGGACAGGGTAATTCTTTTCATGTATCTTCAACTGTCTGGACGCATAGGCAATCACCCTACCGTCCTACATCAACACTGCTCCAAGGCCAACTCTCGAGGCGTCAAAATAGATAGTATAAGACCCTGAACCGGTAGGCAACATCAAAATTGGGGTTGTAGTCAAAGTTGTGTTGAGCTTCTGAAATCTCGACTCACACTCCTCTGTCCACTGAATGGGGAAACTCTTCTGGGTCAATGTAGTCATAGGAGACACAATCGATGAAAATCCCTACACAAAATGACGGTAGTAGCCCACCAAACCAAGGAAACTGCGAATCTCTATAGCTGAGGATGGCCTGGGCCAACTCTGTACGACCTCTATCTTCCTCGAATCCACCCGAATACCCTCACTCGAAATCACGTGGCCTAAGAATTCCACAAAACTCAGCCAAAACTCATATTTTGAGAACTTTGCATATAACTTCTTCTCCCTCAAGCTCTGAAGCACGTTCCTCAGGTGTTGCTCATGATCTTCGCGACTTAGGGAATACACCAGAATATCATCAATAAAAATAATAACGAACGAGTCAAGATATGGTCTGAACACACTGTGCATCAAATACATGAAAGTTGTTGGGGCATTTGTCAGCCCAAATGGCATAACAAGGAACTCGTAATGACCATACGGAGTCCTGAAGGTAGTCTTCGGGATATCTGGCTCCCAAATCTTCAACTGATGGTAACCTGAGTGCAATTCAATCTTAGAAAACACTTGTGCACCCTGAAATTGGTCAAACATATCATCAATACAAGGCAAAGGATAACGGTTCTTCACTGTAACCTTGTTCAACTAGCGATAATCAATGCACATATGCATATAACCAACCTTTTTCTTAACAAACAAGACAGGAGCACCCCAAGGTGAAACACTGGGGCGAATAAAGCCATTACCAAGCAATTCCTATAACTTACTCCTCTATACTCTCCCTCCTGACCTCGTCTGTCCTCTCTCTCCTGGACCCACCTGTCCCCTACTCGACAAGAGGTCCTCACTACTCGCTGAACTGGGACCATAGGTTGTGTCACCATGACACCTGGAACTTGACCAATGGAAACTCGCTGCTATGGAGTAAGGATGACGGGAGTCTGGGTCCCTCCCCCGATCTGTGAAGTAGTTGGTACAACCTGAATCAATACCGCCTGAATCAATGTACCAAACATGCTCAGGAACTGTGCCAAGGTCTCCTGAAGGGCTGGAGTAGTAGTAGATGTAGGCGTGTCAGGTGCCTAAACTTTGGCTGGATCTGCTGGTGGTACCTCGACACCAGCTCGCGTCGGTGCTCTCGCTACACTAAGGGCGCGTCCTCGGCCTCTACCCCGTCCCTGGCCTCTGACGGCTACAGTAGGGGGCGCGGTTGCCTGATCATCTAGAGTATCATGTGTCCTCACCATCTGTGAGAGAATAGAAGGTAGAAGTTTAGAATTGTGAAGGTCATAAATCTCGCACGACAGGGAAGTCAAATGAAGTGGAATTTTCCTAACAGTTACGTAGCTACTTGTAGATAAGTACAGACGTCTCCATACCGATCAACGAGACTCTAATAAACCGGCATGTATTCTGTGACTCCTATGAACCTAGAGCTCTGATAACAACTTGTCACGTCCCTAGTTCACCCTCCATGAACATCTCGTGATGGCACCTAGTTCCTACAACTAGGTAAGCCTAACAATGCGGAAATTAATATAACTTGCGGAAATATTTAATTAAATTAAGCAAAACTAGAAGAAAACGGTATATAAGCTCCACTTGGCATATACAACTCAAAAAAAATAAAGCACAGAAGTCTACTATCTCATCCCAAAACTCGGAAACTCACGGGAACCACAGGCTAATAGAAAGGTAATATGTTGCTCTAACTCAAGAATGTCTAAACAACTAAAATAAAAGGATAGATTAACTACTAAAGATGGAACAGAATAGAGACTCCTGGTATGCGGACGCGGCAAATATACCTCGAAGTCTCCGCTAGATCTCTCCACCTTGAGGATAGTACGCCTGCGTGGAGGTACCTGGATCTGTACATGAAAAACATGCGCAGAAAGGGCATGAGTACACCACAGCGGTACTTAGTAAGTGCCAAGCCTAACCTCGGTTAGATAGTGACGAGGAAGGTCAGGGCCCTACTGAGGTCAAACAACATAATATGAATTAACAATATGAAAACTGAGAGTAATAATGAGTACAACTGTGAAATAGACAGGTTAAACAAGGCAATAATAACTACACAAAGAACAGAATAAACACGGAATATGTACAACTCAATACCAATGATAACAATGAGGATCTCCCAGGATACCTTCCTATAGTCCTTTTCTCAATTGTCCAGTGGCTATCCCAGGATACCGTCCCGTAGTCCATTATATGTCTAAATCCGAAGGATCTCCCAGGATACCGTCCCGTAGCCTAACTATCAATGTACAGGGGGATCTATCGGGAATCTAACCCACAGTCCCAAAGTAAAAGTACAGGGGGATCTATCGGAAATCTAACCCGCAGTCCCAAAGTAAAAGTGAAGGGGGATCTAGCGAGAATCGAACCCGTAGTCCCAAAGTAAAAGTGCAGGGGGATCTATCAGAAATCTAATCCGCAGTCCCAAAGTAAAAGTACATGGGGATCTACCGAGAATCGAACCCGTAGTCCCTAAGTAAATAAATAAGGGGGGAGCTACCGGAATCCCACATCCGTAGTCCCAATATAAATGCGCAACCACAACTAGAAGATACTCAGAAATGAAGTACAAAAGGCAAGCAACAGGTAGTACTAGCCTAGCACGCTTCACGTAGTACAGTCAAGGCCACTTAAGCGATTAGGCAAGTTGAATCAACTAAACATGCTTTTCTACTAACATATGTTATAATTGCAAGTAAACTAAGGCAAATATGAAGAAAACTCAGTCTCAATATCTTATGTAAAAAACTGAATTTTCAACAATTGGCTCAAGTACGCGCTCGTCACCTCACGTACAAGGAACTCAAATACCAAATAACAAATCCTAAGGGGAAATGTCCCCCACACAAGGTTAGACAATCCACTTACCTCGAACCGGCTCCAAAATCATATCGAAATTACACTTTTACCACGAGTATCCGACTCTAAATGGCCCAAATCTATTCAATCCAATTACATATCGTAAATAACATCTCAAGCAGCTGATTCTGCTATTAAATTCAAAGACAAGATGCGAAATTAGGTTAAATGACAAAACGCCCCTCAAGACAATGTCTCGGAATCAGATAATTTTTGCATTTTCAGAACCCTCGTACTCTCACGAGTCTAACCATATAAAAATCTCCCAAATCGGAGGTCAAACACCAACTCAAAACTCAATAGTTTGGTCTTTGAAGTTTTCCCCATTTTTCATTCAAAAATCCGAAATTAAGGAAGAATTCGTGATTAGATTAGTGGGTTTTAAGCATAAGGGAGTAGAGAATCGTTACCCAATCGTTGCCCTCGAAAAACCTTTGAATTGCTCCCAAATCCGAGCTCCCAAGCTTGTATTTTGATAAAAATGGCTAACCCTCATTTTTTAAATGTTAAATACTGTCCAGACATTCAATGAATCGCGAACGCGGAGATTAGCTCGCATTCGCGAAGAAGAAAAATGGAAGATGTCAAAAATGCCCTTTGCGGTCGCGAAGGGAAGAGTGCAAATGCGAAGGCCTGGGTTCCTGAGTTACGCGAACGCGTCGAAGGGCACGCGAACGTGTTGAAGAAGAATGGGCTCAGCCCTCAGATCCCGGTTGAACTATGCGAATGCGACGTGGTTGATGCGAACGCGATGGAGGAAAAAATGCCAAGCATCGCGAACGCGAAGGGTTAAGTGGTCCCTCCCCCCCCCCCCAAACTACACTATGCGAACGCGTAGGGGAGGACGCGAACACGAAAAGGAATAAGCTCGGGGCTACACTAACGCGATTGAAGCACCGCGAACGCGAAGAAGAAAGTGAGACATGCAATTGCTGAAGATTTTCTGCAACCTTTCAAACTCCAAAATGCTCTGTTGAGCATCCGAAACACACCCGAGGCCCCTGGGACCTCAACCAAACCTACGCACATATCCCATAAAATCATTCAAACTTTTACCAATCCTTAAACCACCTAAAACAAAGCCGGAAACTCGAATTAAATAAGGACTTGAGCCTAAGAACTTCAATTTCCATCAAAACACACTTTCGATCAAAAACCTAACCAAAACATGTTTGAATGACCTGAAATTTTGTGCACACATCCAAAATGACATGACGGAGCTACTACAACTTTCGGAATTCCATTTCGACCCTCGGATCAAAAATTCACTATCGGACCGAACACTTCAAAAATTCAAACTTCGGCATTTCAAGCCTAAATGAGTGACGGACTTCCAAAATACATTCCGAACACGCTCCCAATCCTGAAATCACCTAACGGAGCTAACGGAACCATCGAATTTCCATTTTGAGGTTGTCTTCACACTGTTCCAACTACGGACCATTTTTCAACACTAAAGCTCTCATTTAGGGACTAAGTGTCCCAAAACTCTCCGAAACCCAACACCGAACGTCCCGGAAAACCAAAATTGCAGAAATGTACTTAGGGGAAGCACTTAATAGGGGATCAGGGCATTAATTCTTAAGATGACCATCCGGGTCGTCACAAAGGGTGATATCCAGAGTTGTAACAACTATAAGGGTATAAAACTACTAAGTCATACTATGAAAGTGTGGGAGAGGGTGGTTGAAGCAAGGTTGAGGATGACAGTATCCGTTTCTCATATCCAGTTTGGGTTCATGCTGGGGTGTTCTACTACAGAAGTTATACACCTTGTTAGGAGGTTGGTTGAGCAGTACAAAGATAGGAAGAAAGACTTGCACATGGTGTTTATTGACCTAGAGAAAGCGTATGACAAAGTTCCTAGAGAAGTTCTCTAGAGATGCTTGGAGGTAAAAGGCAAGCCGGTTCCCTACATTATGGCGATTCAGGACATGTATGATGGGGCAAAGACTTGATTAGGATAGTAGAAGGCGACTCTGAGGCTCTTTCATTTTTTATGGGATTACACCAAGGTTCTGCACTCAGTCCGTTCTTATTCGCCCTGGTGATAGACGCATTAACACACCACATTCAAGGGGATGCGCCATGGTTCATGCGATTCGCCGATGACATAGTTCTGATTGATGAGTCCCGAGCTAGTATTAACATGAGGCTGGAGGTTCGGAGACATGTTCTTGAATCTAAGGGTTTCAAGCTTAGCAGGACGAAGACGGAATACTTGGAGTATAAGTTCAGCGCTGTGCAGAGGGAAGTGGGCGTGGATGTAAGGCTTGGATCACAGGTCATCCCGATTAGAGTCAACTTCAAGTACTTTGGATCGGTTATCCAGGGGGGAGATTGATGAGGATGTCACACACCGTATTGGGTAGGATGGATGAAGTGGAGGTTAGCATCTGGAGTATTATGTGACAAGAGAGTGCCACTGATACTCAAAGGTAAGTTCTACAAAGCGATGGTTAGATCGGCCATGATGTATAGGGCTGAGTGTCGGCCGGTTAAGAAATCACATATCTAGAAGATGAAGGTAGCAGAAATGAGGATGTTGAGGTGGATGTGCGGCCATACTATGTTGGATAAGAGAATGATGATATTCGGGAGAAGGTGTGCGTGGATCCCATTGATGACAAATTGCGGGAGACGAGGCACAGATGGTTCGGCCATGTTCAGAGGAGAAGCCCGGATGCGCCGGTAAAGAGGTGTGAACGACTAGTTGTGAAGGGCACGAGAAGAGGTAGAGGGCGTCCTAAGAAGTATCGGAGGGAGGTGATTAGGCAGGATATGGAGAGGCTTCATATTTCTTAGGACATGGCACTTGATAGGAACACGTGGAGGTCGAGTATTAGGGTTGTAGGGTAGGAGGTAGTTGAGTCTTAGCTTATGTCATTAGTTTGTGTGTCTAGTATGGTAGGTATACTATTTCGCTTTTTCTGTGTATCGTTCATCTTGATTGCATGTTTTTCCTATTTTTCATATTATTTCTGTGATGTTACTGATATTGTCCCATTTTTTCTTTTTGTCTTCTTGAGCCGAGAGTCTTTTGGAAACAGTCTCTCTACTCCTTCGGGATAGGGGTAAAGTCTGCGTACACACCACCCTCCCAGACCTCACTATTGGGATTTTATTGGGTCGTTTTTGTTGTTGTTGTTGTCTCTATATGTATATATATATATACAAGATTTCAAAAATCTAAGGAAAAAAAGACCTTTTTAATGGGTAGGGTTGAAATTCATTGAAAATATATAGATCGTCCAATATACAAAAATGGAGAAAGATTGGAGGTGATTTGGACTGATTTGGTATCAACATTCGTAGTAAAAATCGAGTTCAAAAAATTCTTATGTGACACATGTATCTCACAAACAGGTATACTATGTGATACAGATTTGATACAGATTTGATACAATTATGATACGTATATGATACGCAAATGATACACAGTGTGATACACATATTACTTTTTTTTATGTTCATCTTTTACTTCGAATTTTCAATTCAGACTACCTCAAAACTCCACCAAATCATCCAAAAAGTGAGATTCAAACTTCTTAAGATGTACTCAATCTATTCTAATAACACCCACTCAAAAGAAAGCAAAAATTTGACCCTTTTTTGCTGCAAATAGCTAATTGGCTAATGTTGGTAATATTTGACAAATATTGGTAATATTTGACTAATATTAGTAATATTTTATTAATTGGTGAATTTTTGTAATAGACTACTTATAAAGGGACATAGTTGCTAGTTTCCCTTTTATATCTCATAGATATTAGTAACTCAAATAAAGCCCAAATCAATATTTGTAAGAACAAAAGAAATTTTATTCAACACTAGGAATGTCAATAGTATTGCATATCTATTTTTTTTGGTTTTGCATTGATTTAGATAGTAAAACTGTATAATTTAGTTTTATTTTTCTTGAGTGTTTAGTTATGTAGTTAATATTTATATATTAGTCATACTTATTTTAGTATGACTTAAAACTTTTAGATTATGATCATTTTATTATGGCTTATTAATAACAATAAGTTTTATGCAATATTATTATCTTTAGTATAACGACATGACTCGTATCACATTTTGTATTATTCTCTTGGGAAATATCTTATATAGTTATATTTTACTAGGATTATTTCTTAAAATATTTAAAGCACAAATTATATGTTTTGTGCTATGAAAATTTTATCAAAAAAAAAATTCGGAGAAAATCGAAGCAAACCTACCTATATACATCCCTACTCTCGTTCATTATGCTTTAGCTCAATTGTTGAGAGTTAAACACAAGACGTAGTTTGTGTTGGAGAGGACATATTAAATTGGAGAGGCAAGCGGAGAATAGGTGACTTATGCAGTTATGCTGAAAACTCAACTTTAGCACTTTCATGCTTTCCAATCTGTCTTCTTTCTTTACAATCAGAGTGGAGAGTTCCAAACCTGTCTGCAACAACTTTACTTATAACTATATTCTTTAACTTGTAAAGGTGCAATCATAATGATTACACCGTCTGTATCACTTTTGGGCACTTGACAACATTCAAAGCTAGTGTTAGGCCTTTATTTGTTTGCACTTAATGGAGGTCTGAATCTTAATTATTCAGATCTCAGACATTAAGTGCGTTTATTTTTAAAGTCTGAATTTTAATTATTCAGATCTTAATCATTAAGTGTGTTTGTTTTTTTTAATTCACAACCACTTAATTGGTCTGGATAGGTCTGTATGATTAAGATCTATAACTGAGACTTAATTTCATTAAGATGTTATCACATATTTATTATTAACTGCCGCCACCACCTACCATTATCAACTACCACTATGACACCACTACCACCATACTCAACCACCACTACCGCCACCCTCCCCCCCCCCC
>MU786004.1:42908-84788 GCA_026770625.1 Nicotiana glauca
CCGCCACCGCCACCGTCATCCTCAATCATAGCCTCCATTATCGACAATCCCCATCACTCCGACCACCATCATTCCCACCCACAATCAACACTCATCTGCCTCAACTACCACAACTGACCACATCATCACCATCAATAACCATAGCCGATACTGCCCATTATTACAACCTACCACCACCTTCCTCAAACACAACTACTACCACCATCCACCACCACCATCCTCAATCATAATCGCCACCACTACCAATCACTACTAGCTACTAGTATGAACCATTATCATCAACCAAAACTACCACCAACCACCACCTCTAGTCGGCATTCACCTGTTAGCCATCACCACTAACAACTATCATATTATAAAAAACTATATATTTTATTGATAGAATATTAGATTAGTTAGTATTTCATTTGAATTTTATGTTTATTAATTTTCAAATAAAGATAAATTTTATACATTCAAATGTTAAAAATCAAACAGTCTTAATTATTTCCATTCAAATCTTAATACACATCTTAATATATTCAGATGTGTATTCAGATTCAGACGTCTTAATCTTAAAAAAAAAAAAACAAATGAGGCAATACTACAAATAAATTTTTCTTTGTTTCCTTCCTTTTCTTTAGAGCACATAATCAATGGGTTAATCACTAACATTTCAATAAATATTTTATTCTGAACCTAAATTTCGATAGTGTAATGTGTTTAATGGTAAAGAATCTAAAGATTAAACTCATCAAATTGAAATTTTAATTAAGTACAACTAAGTGACTTTGATCATGTGTAGAGAGAAGGAAGAGGATTGTTAGCCGGGGAGTGAAAGAATTATACTATGCAACAAAGCGAAAGAATCCTGCTATTGCATTTGGCAATTCTTGAATCAATACAACTACTACTTAGGCATAAAATGGTACACACCAAAGTCCAAAATCATTATTGCCCACCTGAAACTTAAGAGTATGTAGTATGATATTAGATTTTAAGTTATACTCCCTCTTTTCTTCCAATTTATATAAACATATTTGACTGGTCACGTGATTTAAGAAAAAATTGAAGACTTTTACAATTTGTGGTCCTAAATAAATTAGAATATTTGTATGTCGATAATTCTTTTGAAACTTATGGTGGTAAACATACCAGAGTATTTGTGTGGTTATAAAAGTTTCTCATTAAGGATAGAATTGGAAGTTTAAGCTAAATTGTTTTTAAATATAGAAATGGATCCCTTTTTTTTTCAAAGGACTAAAAATGAAATAGGTTCATATAAATTGGAACGGAGGAAGTATATACTAACACATCATGTACAAGAAGATAATAACATGTAAACAATTCATAAAAGTCGAATTAGTAACCTGAAAATAAGGCAAGTTACCTGTTACAGCAAATTAAAATACACTAACAAATTCTTGTGTATACAAGTTAAAATCCTTGCTACATTAGTATGAGCAATAAGCTTTACACTAAGAGAAAATGGTATGAGGTTCTTATCTTTTACATGGAAACTGTACTACATGACATTCTCTTCTAACACAACTCTGGAACTTGGAATAGGTTTCTGATTTATCATACTACAACTACATTATCTTCCTAACAGAATGAAAACTCCTTACTATACAACAATTTTATTTAACATCAAGACAATTAACCAGAAAAAAGGATTTAAAAAGAAGGAAAGAACAGGATAATGTTGATGAACCTTAATCACAACAAATTGGACATCTTATCAGTCCATTCTCATTACAATCCGGGCAACGTTGGAAGCCATATTCATCGTCCTCAACTTCCAATTCGTCGTACTCTCCCTCATAGTATATTTTACAACTCCCTGAGCATGTCTCACATGGTACAAACCTAATATCTCCACAAGCCTCACAAACTCCATTTCCAACTCCAATCCCATCATCACCATCCTCTATTCTTTCGCAATTTTCTACTAACTTCTCGAGCTTCCCATCCTCGTTCATTCTCTGTATTACATCCGCCCCACCAATATACTTTTTACCTAAAAACACCCTTGGTAATCCCCCTCTAGCAAATCCATCTCCCAATAATTCTTTCAACTCCTCCTTGAACCCTGAATGCATCGAAACATCCCTCTCATCGACCTTAACGCCTAGTCCCTTTAGAATCGCACGGACGTGACAACAATCCTCGTATGTTTTCCTCACTCCTCTTAGGCTCGTGAAGTAAATTACCAATTTTTCCATCTCACGATACACTAATTTATTATACTCCGTTAGTACTTCTCCATTTTCTCTCTTGGGGTCCTTTCTTGACTCGACCTGATCATCATCCGATCCCTGATGATCTTCGACGACTAATGGCTTCAAATGAAAAGGATTAGCTGGTGGAAGCTCTTCAAGTGCTTTTCTAAATGTAGAAATCACTTCAGGATCAAAATCAGACACTATAGATGTATCATTTGAATGTAAACTAGACTCATTATCAGCCATTTTCGGCGATCCTTCGCCGTTTTCTTTAATCTGATGATCATCAAGACAAGATATATTTGTATTATGAGAAACAGGAAAAGAGAAACTATGATCAAGATGAGGTTTAAGAGGAGTAATATCTTCAAGACCTTCCATTAATTCCCAAGCATTAATAGTTTCTGGCTCACCTGGTGGAGTTCTTACTGGTGTCTTAGGAATCACAACATTTGAGATTTTCTCATTGATCATTTGTGACCATGTTCTTGCCTCAATCAACAACTCATCTTTACTTCCCTTTGTTGCATCGTAGTCGTCGATTTCAAATGCAAATTGATCATCATTGAGACTTTGACTCAGGTTCATTGAGTCAAGTTTTAATGATCCTAATGTAGAGGAAGTGAGATTGACCAAATGTTGTTCACTCTCATTATGATTTTTCTTATTTGGTATGTACATTGAGTAGCTTCTACGTACAGGGGAATATGGTGTATGGCAATTTTGACATACTTTTGGCTTTGACGTTGCACAGCCCATTATTGATAATTTCACCAACAACTTAAGTTTGGTACAAGAAAAAAAGAATGCTACTAAATAGAGGAATTAAAAATGACAAGAATTCAGAATACGAGGATAATTAAAGATTAATAGAAAATAGAGAGATTCAGAGATTGGAAGGTTCTATTCTGTGCTAAAATCTGCATCAATGGATTGGTTATAAAAGGTAACAGCTTTATCATAATTGACGAGACGACAAGAATGTCAACAAGAAGACAATGCCACATATCAATTAAAAACAAAGTGCATCACAGGATTAAGAAAAACAAACCTCTTATAGATTAGATTATGAATAAGAAGTAAAGAAAGAGAGAAAAATTGCCAGGGAGAGAGAATTTTGGGAGAAGAAGGAACCTTTCAGCAGTTATTATTTTATTCTTCTTCCTTCCCTGAAAACAATGTTTCTATCTCTCTAAAGATTATTGGTGGGGGTTTTTTTTTTTGTGTGTACAAAAAGATGGCAAAAAAGACCCTATTAGTGGCTAGGATGAGAATGAGTGGTTAAAAATGAATCAAAGTTTTTTTATGGAGAGGGGTTGATTTTATAATATGAATGAAGAAAAGAGAAATGGTGGATATACAAAATGTCAAGAACAAAAAAAATGAAAAGAAAGGATTGTGGTGGCTTCTAGGCAAACTCAATTGCCCCGTGACCAAACCTCTTTTTGTGTGAGGCGAAGAGAAGTGGAGGGGCTACTTTATTTTTTGATTTTCCCCTCGTTATTTGATTACCAGCATAGGGGTTGGGACTTCGACTTATTCGGATTCATGCCGCATGAGGCCTATTAAAAGGAAAAGTGTTACTATTAGAATTTTTTCATTTCATAACACCAATCAATGACATCTAATTAAGGATGAACTGATCTTATGTATTCATACCACAACCCTCGGTGATGAGGGCCGCTTTATTGCTTCTTTATAAGAAGGTGGTCAAAATATGAGCAAGGTTCGGGTTTCCAAAAATAATCTAGAGTTAAGATGTCATGATCATCTTCAATAAAGTACGAGATAGAAAAAGTCGATAGGGGATCTACTTCAATCTATGGAAGATTATGATGAAATCGTCTCTGGTGTTTCAAAGGTAATGGAAGGCAAATGATGAGGTTTTTTCTGAAGAGATAGAAAAGGCAAACCTGAAGGAGAGGCTTTGAGTGTGTTCTTTATGAGCGTTACAAATAGAGTTTTCTTCGGGAAATTACTGAAGAAACTTCTGACAACGACATAGAAGAAGCTAGAAGATCTATATTCTAGGAAATAGGTGACAAATCGCCTCTACCTAAAAAAGAGGTTACACAATCTCCGTATGAACGAATGTACACCTATTAAAACTCACCATGATGAGTTTAATTCAATGATAAATGAACTTTGAAGAATGTGGATATCAAAATTGAGAGTGAGGATCAAGCCTTGATTGTATTATGTTCTTTATCACCATGATTTTGCTGATATGTTGCTATACAGGAAAAGATAGTATTTCACTGGAAGATGTTAGTAATGTACTAAAATCTTAAGAGCTAAAAAAGAGATTTCCAGAAAGCAGAACTGAGGGTGAGTGTCTTGTGAGTAGAGAAAGAACACAACAGAAGGACTTTAATAAATAAAAAAAGTCAATAGCCAGATCGAAGTCTAGAGAAAGAAAGTAGAACTGTTATGAGTGCAGGAAGCAAAGTCATTATAAGAGAGATTGTGATAAGATGAAAGAGATAGAGGGAAGTAAAAGTTGATAATTCTGCAAAGATTGTTGACACTTGTAATAATTCAGATGATATTGACTATGTAGGGGATGTTTGTGATGTGAGTTCTAGTTATGGGAAGAATTCCTAGGTTCTTGATTTTGGTGCTACTTCCTATATGTGCCCATACAAGAATTGTCTTACAACTTATAAGCAGACAAGCAGGATTGTCTACATAGGATATGATAATCTATTACGAGTATATAGGATGGTAATATCAGCTTGAGAATATTTGATGGAATTATCAAAAATATTGAGTAATGGCTCCGAGAATAAAATACCTAAAGTGCGTAAAGTCTCCATGGAACTCATAAAGAGCAAACTGCATTCTGAATTGTATCATCTTCTGGCCAATATAGTTGAAGGGAAAGATGATGTAGCTTCTGGAAAAGATAATTTGAATCAGTTTTAGTTGTGGCGCTTACGATTTGGTCATATGAGTGACAAGAAATTATCTTTGTTGAGCAAGCAGAATTTGTTGGATGGGTACAAAAATTAAGTTTTGAATTTTTGTAAGCACTGTGTATTTGATAAACACACAAAGGGTGAAATTCAGTAAGAAAGCAGAGCATAAGACCAGAGACAAATTAGATTATATACATTCAAACTTGTAGGGTCCAAACAAAGTTCCCTCCAAGAGTGGTACCAGGTATTATGACTTTGATCGATGATTTTCTCAAGAATAATGTGGGTTTATTCTCTAAACAAAAAAGATGAGCCAGTTTTGACATTTTCTAAATAGAAAACGATAGTTGAGAGGCAGACAGAAAGAAAAGTTAAGCGTGTTCGGACTAATAATGGATTAGATTTTTGCAATTCAGATTTCAATAATTTCTGCTATAACGACCCGATCGGGCATTTTGAGCTCTAGCATGTCATTCAGCAGTTTGGGACCATGAGCAGCTTCACTTCACATATTATGACATGTACGCATGGTCGGGATTGAATTCCGGAAAGTTCGGAGTCGATCTGGAGAGAGAATTCTCATTTCGGGAGCTTTAAGTTGAAAGATTGGACTAAGGTTGGATTTTGAGTAAACGACCTCAAAATCGGGATTCTAAGGTTCCAACAGGTTCGTATGATGATTTCGAACTTGGGCGTATGTCCGAACTGGGTTTTGGAAGATCGGGGAATGTTTCGACGCCTAATGGTGAAGTTAGTATTCTGGAAGAATCTCATAAGTTTTGGTTGAAGCTCATTTCAGTATTATTAATATCTGTTTGTGATTCCGAGTCTAGGAATAGTTCCGTATGGTTATTCTGATATTGGGAGCACGATCGGAAGTGAATTCGGAGGTCCGTAGGTCATTTTGGAGTCATTTGGCTAAAGAAAGAAATTTGAAGGTTTTTGAGAAGTTTGACTGGAAGTGGACTTTTTGATATCGGGGTGGGGATCCAATTTCGAAAGTTGGAATAGGTCCGTAATGTCGAATATCACTTGTGTGCAAAATTTGAGATCAATTGGACGTGATTTGATATGTTTTGACATTGAATGTAGAAGTTTGAAGTTGTAAAGTTCATTAAGCTTGAATTGGGGTGCGATTCATGATTTCGATATTGTTTGATGTGATTTGAACCCTCGATCAGGTCCGTGTTAAGTTATGGGACTGGTTTTTGTGATTGGATGGGGTACCAGGGGCCTCGGGTGTGTTTCGGGATAGTTTCGGATCGAATTTGGATAAAAAGCTGTTGCTGATTGCTGGTATCTGGTTTCCTCCTTCGCGAATGTGAAGGGAGTCCCGCATTCGTGAAGAGGAAATTGGGAGGCTACTGGATTTGGCATTCGCGAACGCAAAGGGGTGGGCTGAGTTGACTACACGAATGAGTATGGGAGATCGCGAACGCGCAGAAGGAAAGAGGGGAGGGGGGCCTGAGGCCGTTGGTCTACGCGAACGTGAGGCTTGGAACGCGAACGCATAGAGTCTGGGGAGATGGACTTTGCAAATGCGAGTGTCGGGTTGCGAACACGGTGAAGAAGTTTTGGGGCTGAAATAGGCTGTGCTTCGCGAACTCGAGGGCATTTCCGTGTTCGTGAAGAAGGGCAGTGCTGGGTAGTGAGTTATTTTAAGACGGGATTTGGCCCATTTCCTTCATTTTTCTCTTGGCTTGGGCGATTCTTGGAGTATTTCAAGAGGGGGTTTCATCATTCAATGGTAAGGTAAGTTTTCTCCACTTATTAGGAGTTAAATACATTGATTATGTATGGATTTTAACATAGAAATTAGTGAAAATTTGAGGTTTTGAGGCAGACCTAGAAATTTGATAATCTTGAATTTTTACCACTATTTTGGGTATGAAATTGAGAGAAAATTATATATTTGGATTCGTGAGATTATGGGTAAACTTTATCTTCAAAAATTTTTGGAATCCGGGCATGTGGGCCCGAGGGCGTTTTTATCAACTTTTCGATTGGGGTTAGGAATTATTGTAAATTGGATTGTAATGAGTAACTGAACATGTATTAATTTATTTGCATAATTATTGGCTAGTTTTGGAGCATTTAGCATCGATTCGAGTCTTCGGAAGGGCGTGAAATGTCGGTTATGGATCTTCGGAGCAAGGTGAGTCTCATTTCTAACTTTGTAAGAGGGAATTGTCCCCATAGGTAAAATAATTGGTTATGTGCTCCTATTTTTGGGGGCTACGTACGCACGAGGTGACGAGAGTCCGTGCGTAGATACTAATATGAGTAAGTCCGAGTAGTCTAGGACCCAAAAGCATGCTATACTTGGAATATCTGTAATCTTGATGGCAATTGAATTTCTTAAATCTCATAGAATTGGTAACTGAATTTCTAAAAGGATTAAACTCCATTTTCTTAAATCATTAAAAGATAATTGGCTTTATTTGGATAAATGTTCCCCGATAATTTGTTGTTTGAGCATGTATTTCTATGTGTACCTGCATCGCACGTATGATTCGCGGGCGGGGTAATAGATGCATCTATGGTTCGCACCATTCGATCGTCTGGCTGTGCACAGTTTAAATATTGTTGGATCGGGTCGTACGTCCTCGGCATGATTTGCGCTTGCTTGTATTGCTTGCCTTGGAACTTATTGAAGTTGTTATTGCCTCTTCCCGGCTTAAGAATATATGTATAAATGATGAAATGGAATTTGGAAATTTTCTATAAAAGAAAGAATTTTTTACTTGCTTCAACCTATTGAATTAAAATCATGTCTATAAAAATCTATGATTTAATATATTAATTATATAGCATTATTGGGGCACTAGCAAGTATCGAAGTCGACCTCTCGTCTCTACTTCTTCGATATTAGATGGGATAATCATTGGGTACACGTTGTTTTCATACTCATACTACATTTGTTATGCATTTTTGTTGCACAGGTTCATAAGTGGCTAGTGGCTTAGCGGCATGGTTGATATGGAGACTTAGGTAAGATGTAATTATCGAGATGACCCGCAGCCAGCAGAGTCTCCTTCAGAGTATTGTACTGTATTTTTATTTTTGTCCACTTGTATTCTGGACAGTTACTGTATTTTACGTCATTCCCTAGTAATTGCTCACGCACTTGTGACACCGGGTTCTGGGATGATTATGTGGTATCTTGTATTAACTACTTAACATTCATATTCGATTTAAAACGATAACGTTTTACTAGTAAAATTGAAGGCAAATCATGGTTTTCAAAATTATTAAAACGAGAATTTAATTAAGTATTTTGGTTGGCTTGCCTAACAGCAGTGTCTGGCGTCATCACAGCCCTTAGTGGATTTTGGGTCATGACAACATGGTATTAGGAACTAGGTTTCCTTAGGTCTCACGAGTCATGGGCGAGTCTAGTAGAGTCTCGCGGATTGGTACAGAGATGTCTGTACTTATCTTCGAGAGGCTACAGGACTATTAGGAGCACTTCCCTTCTTGATTCTTCATCGTGCGATTTGATTCCTTGAGGCTTAAGCCCTTGTTTCCTTCATACTCAATCTTACGTGACACGAACCGCTTGTTGTAAATCAAAAATTGAGGAATTGTAAAGGTACTACCGATTTGGAGCGGGACGTTTCTCCCGGTATAGTTGATTTGGGCTATTGTCGTCGCCTTGCGGAAGGCTATCTTGTCATTTTAGCTCAGTAACAATATTCCGAGAGCTTTGAGTCTATGTGCAGATTTCTACGGTTGCTCATGATCGGTTGTCGCGCAGTAGGGCATGTTGGTAAAGTTCTTGCCTATATGTTGGGGTAGTGAAAGATTTTGAAGGGAGTTCTCTCAGTGCATGACTCTGAGATTCCGTATTTCATTTCCAGCGGAGAAAAACCAATTGGCCTATAAATGTCTTGATTTGGATCGATGGATTAACAAGACTTAGTGTTTTCAAGTGTGGTGGAACTTTTATCTACAACGCGGTATCGTCATCCTCGATTGAATATCTTAAGTTCGCCAGTGTTATGGTCTTCTGCAATTCGCATTTGGGGTAAGATATTGTGAAATAATATTAGAAAAGCGATTGTTAAATATCGCGGGGTGCGATGGTTCAGGGTTTAATATGTATTTCTAATGTTTACGGTTCGAGAACTATGATCTTCGGAAAGGTTTAAAGTTATTAGCGATTGGTGGGTTCAAGTGTTACGAAGATAGATTTTATTTTAGGCAATAACCGAGCAACAAAGGATGAGAAAGGACGTGTGGAAAATGTCATGCGATGGTTAAACTTCTAGAAGACCAGGTGCAAGAAGTGGAGGTCAAGTAGTTACTTAAAAAAGTAAGTCTGCTCAAAGTGGGAGAGCGGCAGAGCAGTATGTGGATTCAGGGTCTACGGACTTAATTTGAAATATCGGCTATTATACAGCTGGAGATTTGATATGACGGAAAGGACTTGTTTGATATGAAGGAGGTTACAACATAACTTTGAATTGGAGGATATTGTCACACATTTAGTTGATGTCCACGAGGAGTGAATAGACTTGTGCATCTGGTGAATGAGCACGGGCTCAGGTGGGTCATCTCTTATGAGCAGATCAGCGCTCGCGTGGTTGGCGAAGCCTCTACGAAGAATCCTACTGGCTATCTGGTGAAAAGGTCGAACATGCGAACATGGTTAACGATTCAAAGTATTCATAAATGGTGTTATAGAAAGATTTCAAGAACTCAGCGAGATAGCTGTGCTAGATCTATGTCAATATGAGATAAAGAATACTGGTGAATTCTAGAGATTGTGTACCAGTGGTTTCAAGCTAAGTGGGAGCATCCCACCGTCTATGATTGGGTTGCATGGTTAACTACTTGCGAGATTTCTGGTTATTAGCATATTGATGGGTTATTTCAGCTACAGTAAAGGAACATAAGTGGTAATTCGAACAAAGGAATTGTTAAAGGTGTGCTATGGTTGGCCCTATTGGCTTATGTTCAGACTTAGGGAAGGATTCAAAAATTATGCCTTGTATAGATGCGGGTTTCAAGGGAAGTGATTCTGCTGGGTGCTTTGCCAAGAGGGTATTCATGTGCTAGAAGATTCATGGAGTTGATTATTTGGGGCCAAGTCAGAGCAAGTGGCTCTCAATAACGGTCCTAGTGGATTCAAAGGGGTAAAGTGTGGTGCCTAATAATTTTGAGCCTATAGGTACATTTAAGAATCAAGCTTTGTAGCAGCTTATGAGAAGGTGCCCAGAAGGTTCTATGATGTTTTGACCTGCAGTGTAGCAATTGGGAGGTATGAAATGGTTCATGGGATTCGATACAGCATGGTCTCGTGATTCAAGGTCACTCGGGATGAGTGCGGATGGAGTGTGTTATGTGTTGAATGGAGTTATTATTATTTCTAAGGCAATCAAGGATAAATTGGAAGGAGATAGATTGATTAGCCATAGTTGAATTGGCATATTGGTGGTAGTGATAAGTTCCTTCAGCGCGATCAAGTTATGCAAGTGATTTGTGATGGTACGTGTGAGGCTTGTTGGCCATCGTAATTGATGTTATTCAGAAGTATTCTACTGTTATGGCATGTTATGTGTAGGCGAATCTCGGAAGTGTTGTGGTGGCTTAGACCACTACTTAGAGATTTGCACATTCTACAATTATAATAATTCACTCGTGTGTTGCTATGGTTCTCTTGGAATAAGTTAAGTAAAAAGTTTTTATATGATTAAGTGTTAATCTATTAGTGGTTCCGGAGTTATGATGAAAATCGTGTTCTATCGTATATTGGCATGTTGGGTTTAGTGAGTGGTATGGGATTTAAAGTGAGGATCAAGGTTGCAGTTCGGTGTTGACAAGGATGTCACGAGCTCGGATGAGCAGTAAAAGAATTTCTATGTTTAAAGTAAGTGGGTATCGTCTTTAGCGTCACCTGAGATCGGTGTTTTGTGAAAAATTCCTTGCATCCTGGTTATGGACTCTTGAACGCTTTCTCAACGTTAGTGCGGCTGATGGTACGGATACACATACTTGTTTCTGTTATGGAAGGTCGTGGGAGCATGCCCTATAGGAAGATTGTATAAGTGTGGTATGTAGTCACTTGATCGATTGAAGGTTTAAACCAAGTATGATGATGGTGGTGATATCATTAATTTGAGAATTTATGCTTGGAGGGCACTTGACTTATTGGGTTGTGGACCGTGGAGGATTGCCCTGGTTATGATGGAAGTTCTCGTGTGTTATGAGAAAAAGAAAGTTATTATGGACCTTCGAAAGGTTATTAGCCTAGTTCAGTGCGACTAGAATTAGCTTGAGGTCTGTGGATGGATCTAAATGTAAATATGGGCTCTATATCAGGCCAGATGTGTTCATTTCAGCAATGTGCTCCTTTGGACAAGTAGTCGGGGTACTATTTCGTCGTCAGCTATTTCATGAAATGATATATTGCACCGTATGAATTGTGAGACGGCTTGGTGAATTTCTTATGTGTTGAGGTTCCGTGTAGAGATGATGTTATATGAGCAGGATGGCTCTCGAGATTCAGATCGTATATCGCACCTCAGTTGTGCTTGAGTTTTGTAGCCAATGGCACTATATGTCTCCTCAGGGATGGTATTATGCACTTAGTGTGCTTGTGACCGATATCCGGTATTTTATTGTAATAAGCAATTTAGCTCGATGTATATCTCCTTATGTGAATTCTATGTGTGGATCGGGTGGAACGCCGCCATGGGTATGTTATTTGGATCGGGTTGCACGCTGCAACAGTGTGATGCTGAGTACAGTTTTCTATATGCTATTTTTGTATGCCTTGCTTCCTATTTTCTAAGGAAAGTCCATATTAGTGTGTGAGTTGAGCAGTTCCTTCCAGAGTTTATTTTCCTTTTGTCTCGTTCAAGTTCATAGCCTATTGGAACATTGTGGCATCATATGAGACTTTTGATCATGTCCGGGGTGGCTAATTGCCTAAGCAGTTCGTACTAGGTGAGATGAGATCATTGCATTTAGGATCAGTCCAATCTGATTATATGAAGTATATTGAGGAGCTAAGACCGATATTTGGTTCAGAATGAGGTGATAGTTCTTTTCAGGAGTATAAACCCAATGATTTGTTGATTCAGCAGTCAGTTATGAATTTCTACATATATCTTCCGTTGTGGCGGTATTGTAAGATATGTAGGTCATGAGGTGCAATGGGAGCATCAGATTCGTAGAATTTTGATTAATCTGATCAGAGAATGTTATTATTGTCCTGTGAGTAAAGTGGTGCTAATTGTCTAAGGTATGCAGTCATGTTTTAGTGTTGCTGGTAGTTATTGATACAGTGAGCGTATGTTGGAACAGGCATGGAAGACAATTTCGGATGAAGGAATTGGGCTCTAAGGCTTATTTGCTTAAGTGAAAAAGGATATCTTCAGATTGATCGAACAAGGGTGCCCAGCTGAGTGGTGGTAGCACGGGTAGGTGCTCGAGGTGTTAAACAATGATTTTGGACAACCCCAACACAGTTCGTAGCACGTTCGAGGACGAACGTATGTTTAAGTGGGAGAGAATGTAACGACTAGACCGGTTATTTTGAGCTCTAGCATATTGTTCAGTAGTTTGGGGCCATGAGCAGCTTCACTTCAGGTATTATGACTTGCACGCATGGTCGGGATTAAATTCCGGGAAGTTCGGAGTCGATTTGGAGAGAGAATTCTCATTTTGAGAGCTTTAAGTTGAAAGAATGGACTAAGGTTGGATTTTGAGTAAACGACCTCGGAATCAGGATTCGAAGGTTCCAACAGGTTTTCGTATGATGATTTAGGACTTGGGCGTATGTCTGGACTGGGTTTTGGAAGACACGTGAACGTTTCGGCGCCTATTGGGGATGTTAGTATTTTGGAAGAATCTCATAAGTTTTGGTTGAAGTGAATTTCAGTGTTATCAATGTCCGCTTGGGAGTCCGAGTATAGGAATAGCTCCGTATGGTGATTCTGGTATTGGGAGCGCGATCGAAAGTGAATTCGGAGGTCCATAGGTCATTTTGGAGTCATTTGGCTAAAGATAGAAATTTGAAGGTTTTTAAGAAGTTTGACTAGAAGTGGACTTTTTGATATTGGGGTCGGAATCAGATTTCGGAAGCTGGAGTAGGTCTGTAATGTTGAATGTGACTTGTGTGCAAAATTTGAGATCAGTTGGACGTGATTTGATAGGTTTTGACATCGAGTGTAGAAGTTTGAAGTTCTAAAGTTCATTAAGCTTGAATTGGGGTGTGATTCATGATTTCGATGTTGTTTGATGTGATTTGAGGCCTTGAGTAGGTCCATGTTAAGTTATGGGACTGGTTTATGTGATTGGACAGGGTCCCGGGGGCCTCGGGTGTGTTTCGGGGTGGTTTCGAATCGAATTTGGATAAAAAGTTGTTATTAATTATTGGTATCTGGTTTCCTCCTTCATAAGCGTGAAACGAGTCCCGCGTTCGCAAAGAGGAAAGTGGGAGGCTACTGGATTTTACCTTCTCGAATGCGAAGTGGAAATATCGTACGCAAAGGGGTGGGCTGAGTTGACTACGTGAACGCATACGGGAGATCGCGAACGCGTAAAAGGAAAGAGGGGAGCGGGGCCTGAGGTCATTGGTCAACGCGAACGCGAGGCCTGGAACATGAACGCATAGGGTCCAGAGAGCTGGCCTTTGCGAACGTGAGCATCGGGTCGCGAATGCGGTGAAGAAATTTTAGGGCAGAAGCAGGTTGTGCTTCGCGAACGCGAGGGCATTTCTACGTTCGCGAAGAAGGGCAGTGCTAAGCAATGAGATGTTTTAAGACGGGATTTGGCCCATTTCCTTCATTTTCTCTTGGCTTGGGCGATTCTTGGAGGATTTCAAGAGGGGGTTTCATCATTCAATGGCAAGGTAAGTTATCCCTATTTATTAGGAGTTAAATACATTAATTACGTATGGATCTTAACATAGAAATTAGTGAAAATTTGGGGTTTTGAGGAAGACCTAGAAATTTGATAATCTTGAATTTTGACCACGATTTTGGGCATGAAATTGAGAGAAAATTATATATTTGGGTTCGTGCGATTATGGGTAAACTTTATCTTCAAAAAATTTCAAAATCCAGGCATGTGGTCCGATGGCATTTTTGTCAACTTTTCGATCAGGGTTACGAATTGTTGTTAATTGGATTGTAATGAGTAATTGAATATCTATTAATTGAGTTCCATAATTATTGACTAGTTTTGGAGCATTTAGCATCGATTCGAGTCTTCGGAATGGCGTGGAATGCCGGTTATGGATCTTCGGAGCGACGTGAGTCTCCTTTCTAACCTTGTAAGAGGGAATTATCCCCATAGATAAAATAATTAATTATGTGCTCCTATTTGTACGACGTGACGAGAGTCCGTGCGTGGCTACAAATATGTGTATGTCCGGGTAGTCTAGGGCCCAAAAGTATGCTATACTTGGAATATCTATAATCTTGATGGCAGTTGAATTTCTTAAATCCCATCGAATTGGTAACTGAATTTCTAAAAGGATTAAACTCCATTTTCTTAAATAATTAAAAGAGAATTGGCTTTATCTGGATAAATGTTCCCCGATAAATTCTTAATTTATTGTTTGAGCATGTATTTCTATGTGTACCTGTGTCGCACGTATGATTCGCGAGCTAGGTGTTTTTATTTAAATTTGACCGCGTCGCATGTATGATTCGCGAGTAGGGTAATAGATGCATCTATGGTTTGCGCCATTCGACCCTCTGGCAGTACACAGTTTAAATATTGTTGGATCGTGTCGTACGTCCTCGGCATGATTTGCACATGCTTGTATTGCTTGCCTTGGAACTTATTGAAAGTTTTATTGCCTCTTCTCGGCTTAAGAATATATTTATAAATGGTGAAAAGAAATTTGGAAATTTCCCTTAAAAGAAAGAATTGTTTACTTGCTTCAACATATTGAATTACAATCATGTCTATAAAAATCCATGATTTAATATATTATTGATATAACATTATTGGACTAATAGCAAGTGTCGAAGTCGACCTCTCGTCTCTACTTCTTCGAGATTAGACGGGATACTCATTGGGTACACGTTGTTTCCGTACTCATACTACACTTGCAGTGTATTTTTATTGCACAGGTTCATATGTGGCTTGTGGCTTAGTGGCATAGTGGCATGGTTGATATGGAGACTTAGGTGAGATGCAATTATCGAGAAGACCCGTAGCCAGCAGAATCTCCTTCAGAATATTGTACTGTATTTTCATTTCCGTCCACTTGTATTCTGGACAGTTACTGTATTTTACGTCATTCCCTGGTAAATACTCATGCACTTGTGACACCGGGTTCTTGGATGATTATGTTGTATCTTGTATTAACTGCTTAACATTCATATTCGATTTGAAACGATTATCTCTTACTGGTAAAATTGAAGGAAAATCATGGTTTTCAAAATTATTAAAACGAGAATTTAATTAAGTATTTCGGTTGGCTTGCCTGACAGTGGTATCCGGCGCCATCACGACCCTTAGTGGATTTTGGGTCGTGACATCTGCAGCAGAGAGGGTGTAATGAGACATTTTACTTGTGTCTGAACACCATAATAGAATGATATTGTAGAACATATGAACATAACGCATTGTGATAGGGCACAAAGCATGCTTTTACTCTCATGTATTAGCAAGGATTTTTAGGCGGATATTTAGTTTTCCTACTTATACTCATGTGAGGGAAAAAAATTTAAGTCGAGGGTAAAGAATTGCATACTCTAGGGTATGAGTGAAAGATTATAGGTTATGATGCACAGATCAAAAGACTCAAGGGATAATTATCAAATAGGATATGACATTCAATGAATCTGCCTCACTGGATAGTCAGAGGGAGAAGACAATAGCAAAAATGAATTGTGGTGTCAGTGACCGCATAGAGCTAGAAACAGAATATCTAATAGCTTAGCCTAGTAGTTCTAAAGTAGAGGATGTGCAAAATATTAATCAATATGATAATGTTGATGCACCTGCGCAACAACCATATAGCATTGCAGCAGGCAGAGACAAGAGAGTGATCAACTGATCGCATAGGTGTCACGACCCAAATTCCATTAAAGGTCGTGATGGTGTCGGACACCATTGTCAGGCAAGCCAATACTAAATACTCAATTTAGTTCTCGTTTTAGTATTTTTGAAATCATGATTTTTCTTCAATTTAATAAAAAAAAATGGACTTTACAGAATAAATAATAATGTTTTAAACAATTTCAATACTGAATAACCCATAATCATCCCAAAACCAGGTGTCAAAAGTGCATGAGCATTTAGTAAGGAATAAAATAAAATGCAGTAACTGTCCGGAGTACAATTTGGACAGAAATGGAAATACCAATACTCGGAAGGAGACTCTTCTAGCTGCGGGTCATCTCGAGAGATACAGCTCACCTGAATCTCTGTAACAACCATGTTGATGCGCCCACTAGACATGCATGTGCTTATGCAACAAAAATGCACAGCAAGTGTAGTATGAGTACGAAAACAACGCGTACCCAGTAAGTATCCAGTCTAATTTCGAAGAAGTAGTGATGAGAGGTCGACTCCGACACTTACTATGGACATTAATAATATAATTAGTCGTGGATTTATTTAAAAATACAGTAAACTGAAAGAAATCATGAAGTAAATAATCCTTTTGGTAATAAGAAATTTTCAAATTTATATTTCATCATTTATCAATTTATCTCATAATAAGGAGAGAATATCATTATTTATAAATTTCAAGGCAAGCAATACAACCATGTGCAAATCATGCCGAGGTCGTACGGCCCGATCCAACAAATATTTAAAATGTGCACTGCCAGAGGGTCGAATGGCGCGAACCATAGATGCATCTATTTAATCTACTGAGACGTTCGGCCCATTCCACAAAAGATACACATATTTCAAACATTCAATCAGGAATTCATCAAGGGGAAATTATCCAAGGAAAAGGCAATTTCTCTTTTAAAAGTCAAGAAAATAGTGTTTAGCCTTTTAGAAAATTTATTTACCAAGTTCGATGTGATTTAAGCATTTTAAATTGACAACAAGGTTGCAAATATTACAAGTGGAGCATGCTTCTGGGTCCTAGACTACCCATGCTTAAGCATAATAGTAGCTACGCACAGACTCTCGTCACCTCGTGCGTACGTAACCCCCACAATTAGGAGCACATATTGATTTATTTCACCTATGGGGTAAATTTCCTCTTACAATGTTAGAAAGAAGACTTACCTCGCTCCGAAATCCCATAGCCGGCTTCCAAGCCTTTCCGGCAACTCAAAACGATACCAAACGCTCCAAAACTAGCAAAATAATGGACAACTCAATGAAAATACCCTAAAACTTATAACAATTCAATTTATATAAATTCTCAACTCCGCTCGAAAAATTGACAAAACCGCCCTCAGGCCCATGTGCCCGGATTCCGAAAATTTTCAAAGATAAACTTTACCCATAATCTCACGAACTCAAATATATAATTTACTCTCAATTTCATTCCCAAATCCGTGGTAACAATCCAAAAATGTAAATTCTAAGTTTTTCCACCAAAACCCCAAATTTCTACTAATTTCTATCTTAAAACCTATACATAATCGATGTATTTAACTCAAAACTAGTATAAATCACTGACCTCATGCTTGGTGCTGAAAATGGCACTCCCAAGTTTCTCCAAAATTGGCTCCCATGGAGGAAATGGGGTAAAAATGAGTCAAACCCTCATTTTAAAGAAACACACTGCTAGCCCCGGTTTTGCATATGCGGTCACTTTACCGCCTCTACGGTTCCGCAGGTGCGGCCCCAACTACCGCTTATGCGATCTTCCATAAGCTGCCCCCTTCTGCTACTACGCTTCCCCTTCCGCAGGTGCAGTTCCGCTTCTGCGGTCTCAGCACTTCCAACCCAAATCGTATCTGCATCCCTCATGGCCACTTTTGCGGCTCCATACCTGCAGCTAAAACCTTGCAGGTGCGGTTACACCAGGTGACAACAGCCTTAGTCTTTCTTCCAAGTCCAACTCGATCCGTTTACATTCCGAATTCCACCCGAGGCCTTTGGGACCTTAGCCAATTATACTAACATGTCCCAAAACACATTAAGAACTTAGTCGAGCCTTCAAATCACATCAAACAATATCAAAATCACGAATAACAACCCAATTCAATCTTAATTAACTTTAGAACTTCAAACTTCAACCTTTGATGCCGAAGCCTATCCAATCACGTCCGATTGAACTCAAATTTTGCATGCAAGTCATATTCGATATTATGGAGCTATTCTAACTTCCAAAATCGGAATCCGAGCCCTATATCAAAAAGTCTACTTCCGGTCAAACTTCTTATAAACCTTCAAATTTCTAGCTTTATCCAAATGACTCCAAAATGACCTACGGACCTCTAAATCTACTCCTGATCGCACTCTCAATGTCGAAATCATCATATGGAGCTATTCCTAGCTTGGAATTCCAATCGGACATCGATAACACTGAAATGTACTTCAACCCAAATTTATGAAATTCTTCCAAAGATGTTGACTTCTGCAATAGGCGCCGAAATGCTCACGGGTCATCCAAAACCCGATCCAGACATACGCCCAAGTCCAAAATCATCATACGAACTTGTTGGAACCTTTAAATCCCGATTCCGAGATTGTTTACTCTAAATCAACCCTTAGTCAATTCTTCCAACTTAAAGCTTCCGAAATGAGAATTTTCTTTCCAAATCAACTCTAAACTTCCCAAAATTCAATTTTGACCATGCGTATGAGTTATAATACCTGAAGTGAATCTGCCTATGTCCTCAAACTATTGAACGATGCATTAGAGCTCAAAACGACTGGTCGGGTCGGTACAATAGGTTTGTAAACGTAGTTGATGGGATAGATATACAAATTATGTGGGATTTGCTTTGGCATTTGTAGATACTGTTGATGTGCTTGAGCGTAATAGCTATCCTAAAGCTATTATAAGTACAGACGCAGATCGATTGATTTGTGCGATAGTTGAAGAGATTGGGTCTCTAAATAAGTTTAGGCCTAGACTTGGTTGAAGTTTGCGGCAATGGATAGAGCCCTTGCAAGGGCTGAGGGCAATGAAGAGAGAAATTATTCAAATTAATGAAGAGAATTCAAGCGAAGGGGAAGATTTGTTATTTGTGGTTAATTATTTTCTTTTATTTTTAGGAACCCATAATTCCTATAGGTTTGGGAAACCCATTGTTCTAATAGATTTGGAAAAGAAAAACTTATTTTCTTTGTCGGGTTGAAAAAGCCTTTCTCTTATAGGTTTGGGACTATTTAGGATCTATATATAGGGGTTCGTCGTTAGGGATTCTAAAGATAATATTATATTTTTCTTCTTATTCATATTGAAAACCTCTCTCTACTTCTGCCCCGAGGATTAGGCTTAGCTGAATATCGTTAAATCCATACATTATTTTATTCTTCTCTATTTGCTTTGCGTGTGATCTGTCATGGGCGACCTTCAGCCATGCCTGATGATCCCTTGGACGCACCCCATGGAATCCTGGAAAGTCTCCCAATGCCCAGCACAATGGGCGGCCCCATTGTCTTGGCAGCACCAAGTGACAAGCGCGCATGTGTCTCTATCGCCCCGCCGATAGCCCATGCCAGTGCCCAATAGCTGGCTGATGCCAACAGCGTCGCGCACATAGACAATACTTTACGCGCAGATCCTGATGCCTTGCTAGCGGCCAGCCGCAGGCGGACTCCAAATAGTGTCGCATACTCCGACAACAGCGCACGCGCAGACCCTGATGCAAAAGACAAAGTTGCTCCAACCGGACCTATTTCTGCCTTGTAGAAAACTAAATCCTTTTAATTGTAAATATATAGCAGTTTTATTTCATGTACTTCAATTATGTTTCTCTAGCTTAGTCAAGTCTAGTCTTGTAGCTTTGGTTTATTATTTTTAAGCATTATTAGAGAGGATCAAGCAATAAAACTTTCTAACAAGCAAAAATTCTCCGTACTGGTGTCTCTCCCCCTCGACACCATGTTGCTTTTCTGTAATAGCTTTCATTAATGCAATCAAGCTTTCTTTCATTCTCAATTCTGATTTATGTTCTCTCAACTGCTCTTGACATTGGTTTTCCCGTATGGCACTAACAATCTCGTCTAGCATACGGAGGGGACCTCAGTTGGCGGATAGTAACTGCATTGATATTAGTTGCTTAGCCTTACATCGCCTACATCGCCCTTCCAAAGAATCTTAGGAAGGCACCGCGTAACAGTTGGTATCAGAGCCTAGGCTCGACATGGGACGATGGAAAAAATTGCCATTACCACCGTTTTTAACCATGGTGAATCATAGGGAGAGCATTACGGCCCTCAAAGAGACAATTAACGTATTATGACCCATCATGGATACAACGCCTAAACTAAAAACCAGCCTAGTGCAAAGGTTGGACGACCTAGACCGCAGAATGCTCCAGGCCGAAGTTGACATAGCAAACGTCAGTCGTGACTCTGAAAGGCATCGGCAAATGCTATCCACAGAGGCAGCCGAAATTCATGGCAAATTCGAGGACCTCCAATAGGAGCGCACTAAGGATTTAGCTCATAAAGAACAAGAGGTAGACGGGGTGACTACCATGCAACAAACCATAGACCACCTGCAGGACAACTCAATGTTGTAAATGCCGCTCTACAAAGCCTACTTCCAGGAGGCAAAAACCAGATCAGGGGTGCTGTGAACCTCGCCCTTGTGTCCCAAAAGCTGAAAAATCTTGAGCCAAAGCCAAGCGACAGAGATTGAGATCCTAAAGAAGTGAAAAACTTCATTCTTTGACATCAAACAATACTTTGATGCCATGGGTGAGTTGGAAGAAGACAAAAAGGTAGCAACTGCTGCTACGTAGCTTCACGGTGATGCTAAACTTTGGTGGAGTGAAATACGAAGCCATCAAGGCCGGGGAAGATACTCTCAAGACATGGGCAGAACTGAAGGCAGCCATACGCCTGCAATTCTTCCCCGAAAATGTGGAGTACATGCACAGAGAAAGCTACGTAAGCTCCGCCAGACCAAGTCAGTGTGGGATTACGTGCGGGAATTCTCTGCGCTCATGCTAAATGTACGGGATATGGGTGACAAAGACAAGATTTTCACATTCCTAGAAAGTTTGAAACCTCATGCCCGTATAGAGCGGCAAAGACAAAGGTAGATACCCTCCCCAAGGCAATCCAAGTTACTGAATGCCTAGGGGATTATCACATGGAAACTCAAAAGGATAAGCCTCATCCACCTATCCGAGGGGGTTACAATGGGAGCCAGCCTAGCAATGGTGGCCCTAGCAGAAGTGGGGGATATCAAAGTATAACCAGATCCAAGACTCCTTCCTTAAGCAGCAACAACACAACATCCGTTAACAACAATCAAGGAAGGAAACCCCCTTCAGAATGCCACTATTGTAGCGGGCTAGATTGGAATAATGAATGCCCACATATACAGATCAAAGCTCATCAGAGTGTTGAGGATGAGTTAGATGACGACTCAGATGAAGAAGAATAAGTAGGTTCTTTCAATGCAATTGTTGGTTCCATCCCTGATACATTAGCGGGAACCAGTGCTGGTATCTCTAAGAAGGACTCATGCCCAATCGCCAATAAAGAGGGAAAAGGCAGATGAGAGGCCTCCTTCTACCTAAGAGAGGAACTTAATATTCGTCGAAATGAAAGTCAACGGCAAACCCATTCGGGCAATGATCGACACTGGTGATACCTATAACTACTTAGCATCAACTCAGGTGAAGCGCCTCGGTCTATTGATAACTAGGGATTTTGATACGTTTCATGCTCCTTCTTGCTTACGCTTTTATTATAAATTCTTACAAAATAGTCCCAAAAGGCTCATAAGTTGTGCTTGATTGCAGGTTTGATCAACAAAGTGACGAGATGTCAAAGATCAGCTCAAAAAGAGTGAAACTTGCATAAGTACCAAAGACAAGACAACTCATGACAAATAGGCCTAGTACGGCCGCACTACACTTTGTGCGGTCTGCACTAGGGAGATTCAGAGACCTGGATTTTAAGGCATCAAAGCAATGACATCGCAGTAGATATTGTGCGGCCCGCATTGAAGACACTGCGGCCGTACTACCATTTTATGCGGTCCGCAGAAGCAAACTTCAGAGAGATGTCAAGTGCCATAGTTCAAGCCTGTGCGGTTCACGGTCGTATTTGTGCGGACCGCGCTAGATGCCTCCGCGACCGCAGTCCATTCTGTGCGGTCCGCGGAGCCTAGGTTCAGAGAGTTGATTTCTCAGAGTTAAGGGCCTAGTGCGGCCGCACACCATTTTTTGCAGTACGCATTGACCCCGCAGGGGCATTTTTGTCCAATTTTTCCAGCTTAGAATAAATAGAATATTTTTCAATTTTTAGGATATCAGATATTACAGTACTGTAGCTGCGCTCGTGAGAAGACATTTCTTAGCCATTTTTGGCACCTTTACGTAGTTTTTAATCATTGAAACTTTGTATTTACTTTAGTAATTAATTAATATGTCTTTCTCTTCATTTATTTCTCTGATTTTATCTTCAAGCATGAGTAGCTAGACTCATTAGCTAGGGTTGTGGCTTAACCCTTGTGTGGGTAATTGATGGGTGTTGTGATTTAAGGTTAGATTAATTTTGGGTGTTTGTTATTTGGTTTTATGGTTTAATTTATGAATTAGTGGTTGCAAACACTAGCTTGTGCTAAGTTGACTTGGGCTCTTCTTGAGAAAGAATGCCTAAGTCACCAAAATTGACTCAAAAAGGAATTGGGATAGACTCAAGAGATTTGATAGTCCCAATTAAAGGGTTAAAACTCGAGAGAGTAATTACCCGACTTGAACCCTAGTTGCTTGGGCAAATATGCATACCCAATTGGTCTCGAGAGAATCAATTGGGCAAAACCACAATTTCTACCGTGAGGTGTACAGTGGGTAGTATTGAGCAATAGTTATAACAAATTTCCCCAATCATGTCAATCATGCCTTAGATGTAATTACGCATCAATTAGTCACCTAGTTGAAGTTCACTACCCTACTGCCTTTTAAACTACTAGATACAACTCGTAGCAATTTACTCTTAGTCTAATTTAGTTGCAATTATAATTTGTAGTTTCATCATAGTAGAATATAAAGAAACACCAAAAATGAATAGAAGACCAATTAAGACCAAATACACAATCCTAAGCTAAATAGATACTCAATTCCAATGCTAGCTCTCTGTGGATTTGATCCCAACCCACAAATCAGGTAAAATCTATTGCGACCCTCTCTCGCTACTTTTTAGTGGTTCAGAGTTGGAAGTGATCTCTTTTTGACGTCGTTGCCGGGGATCTAAGGGTTTTGGCTGTCTACTTAGTTAGTTTTGTGTGTTGTACTTCTTTCCTTCTTTATTACTAATTTGTTTGTGTGAATACTACAGGTACCAAACGGCTTTAAATGCTAATAACCCTCTTGTAAATGTGCTTGCGGGGGAGGAGGTTGATGAAATTGGAGAGGATGAGGTGCCTCTTGTACCTCTCGGGCCACGACGAGGCCACCAGGCCAACGCTAATGATAATGTTCTATACACTCCCCCGCCACCTCCAAGAGTGGCTCCCAGAGTATTAACGAACCAAGGATATGCAAATGCTATTGTCCCACCCAGAATTCGGGCGGGGAATTTCCAGATAACTAATGTGATGTTGACCTTACTTGAGCAGCATGGGTATTTCACGGGCACTACGGGTCAAAATACCTACAAACATCTAAAAGGGTTTGTGGATACATGTTGGGGTAGCAAGCAGATGAATGTGTCCGAAGATGCTCTTAGGCTGAGACTTTTCCCATTCTCACTCTGAGGGAAAGCATTGGATTGGCTAGAGAGACTCCCCAATCATTCCATCACAACTTGGGATGAGTTGGCGAATAAATTTATTGCTAAATTCTTCTCACCTGGGCATATAGCGGCACTTTGAGATGAGATATTGGCTTTCAAGCAAGAACCCACGGAACCTTTGCATGAGATTTGGGAGCGGTTTAGAATAATAGTGAAAGAATGCCCAAACAACGATATGACTGAGGCAATGATTCAACAAACCTTCTATCGAAGTATCAACACTACAAATCAATGCATAACCAACAAATTGGATAGGGGTAATTTCATGAAGTTGCCTTATGATGAAGCCTGAGAGATTCTTGATGAGCTGGCAGATACATCCTCCGTTTGGCAAAGTAGAGCCAATGTTCCTCAAGGTGACCCTACGGTTATTCATTTGCATAAAGAGTTACATGACCATGGGCAAGCTATAGTGGAGTTAACTACTATGAATCAATTGGCTAAGGCACAGTTACAACAAGTCCAAAACCCTCGCCAAGTGAATGCTATAGAAGGTGTTAGTATGCTTACCAACAAGAGAAGGCAAAGAAAGTAACAAAATCAAGGGAATTCTGAGCAATTTGATGATGATAGTGATGGGTTTCAAAATGATGGCTATGATGAGGAAAATGAAGAGGAAAATGAAGAGGTACAATATGTTAACAACTATCAAGGCAATAGAGGCAACTCCTCAAACCAACAATGGCGACCCCAAGGAAATTGGGGAAATCAACAATAAGGTGGTGGTAATTGGAACAATAACCACCAAGGCAGTAATTGGAGGAACAACAATCAAGGAAACCAAAGGAATTGGAATGGTAATAACAACAACTGGAACAATAATGCTCAAGGCGGGTGGAACAATAATGGAAACCAAGGCAACCGGGGGCAAGGCTTTCAAAGGCCCCCGATATACTAACAACCGAACAATCTGCCTCCATTTCAATCTCAAGGATCTAGTTCTTCGGGTAATAATGTGGGAAGAATAGAAATGATGTTGGAACAAATGATAAAGAAGAACCAAGATTCTGATGCTCAATTGGCATCCCACAATACCTCTATCCGGAACTTGGAGGTGCAATTAGGCCAAATCTCTCAATCATTGAATACTCTCCCTAAGAATGTTCTACCAAGTGATACGGTGGTGAACCCGAAGGGTGGAAACAATCATGTGATGGCGGTTACAACAAGAAGTGGGAGAGGTGGTGATGTGCATGCCTCGAAAGATAAGAAAGTTGTGGATGATGATGTTGAGTTACTGGAAAATGATGTACCTTTGATAATTTAAGATGTGGTTGAGAATGAGGTGAACAATGATGTGAGGATTGACATTAATGAGTCCGAGGTGAAACTCAAGATGCCGTGAACCCGTCTAGGGATCACATGATTGACATGCCCGAGCCAGTGGTGCCCAAAGCCAAGGCACCTTTTCCTAGGCCATCTCCGCCTTATCCTCAACGGTTAGCAAAGCAAAAGAGTGACAATCAATTTAAAAAGTTCATTGATATGATGAAAAGCCTTACAATCAATGTGCCTTTGGTTGAGGCACTTGAACAAATGCCAGGCTATGCAAATTTCATGAAGGACTTGGTCACAAAGAAGCGCTGTATGGATTGTGAAACCATAAAGATAACTCACCAAGTCATTGCAATAGTGCATTCTATGGCCCCGAAACTTGAAGACCCCAGAGCTTTTACTATCCCTTACACTATTGGAAGTGCAGATTTTGCCAAGGTCCTTTGTGATTTGGGGGCTAGCATAAATTTGATGTCTTATTCGGTCTTCAAGACTTTGGGAATTGGCAAACCTAGGTCGACCTCAATAAGACTTCAAAAAGTGGATCGTTCAATGAAGCGACATTTGGGCATAATTGATGATGTGCTTGTCCGGGTGGACAAGTTTATATTGCCGACCGACTTTGTCATTTTGGATTGTGAAGTGGACGTTGAAGTCCCAATTATTCTAGGGAGACCTTTCCTTGCAACGGGGAAGGCATTGGTTGATATTGAAGAGGGTGAGCTAACTTTTCGAGTGGGGGATAAGAAGGTCGTCTTCCATGTTTGTAGATCCATGAAGCAACTCAATAGCACCGAGGTGTGCTCATTTGTGGACATTGTCACAGTTGTGATCGTGGATGACACAAGTTCTATGAGTAACGTGGAGGATCCCCTTGAGGCCGTGCCATTAAATATTGATGATAATGATGATGCAAGCAGAGTGGAGTGTGTCAATGCCTTACATGGGATGTGATCTTATTTCTATGAGCCAAGAAAATTGTCTTTGAATCTTGAAAATCGGAAAACTCCACCAACCAAACCATCAATTAAGGAGCCACCGGTGTTGGAGTTGAAGCCACTACCTCCTTACCTCAGGTATGGATTCTTGGTCTCTAATTCAACTTTACCAGTTATTCTTTCTTCTTGCCTTACTAACATGCAGGTTGAGGCCACTTTGGAGGTGCTTCAAAGGCAAAAAAGGGCAATTGGATGGACTCTGACCGATATTCGGGGAACAAGTCCCGCATTTTGCATGCACAAGATTATTTTAGAGGATGATGCAAGGCCTTTCTTAGAACATCAAAGGAGGGTCAATGAGGCAATGCAAGAGGTGGTGAAGAAAGAAATGATCAAGTGGCTAGATGCAGGTATGGTGTATCCAATCTCCGATAGCTCATGAACTTCTCCGGTATAATGTGTGCCGAAGAAAGGTGGAATGGCCGTGGTGACAAATGACAACCATGAACTTATTCCCACTTGGACAATTACTAGGTGGAGAGTTTGCATAGACTACCGGAAGCTAAATAAAGTGACTCGCAAAGATCATTTCCCGTTACCATTCCTCGACCAAATGCTTGATCGCCTTGTGGGGCGAGCCTTTTATTGCTTTTTGTATGGATATTCGTGTTATAATCAAATCTTAATTGTTCCAGAGGACCAAGAAAAGACCACATTCACCTGCACATATGGTACATTTGCTTTCTCTCGGATGTCGTTCGGGTTGTGCAATGCTCCGGCGACCTTCCAACGATGCATGATGGCTATTTTTACCGATATAGTGGAAGACATTATGGAGGTCTTTATGGATGATTTTAGTGTGGTTGGTGATTCATTTGAAGAGTGTTTGGGAAATTTGGATAGAGTCTTGTCCCGATGCGAAGACATAAATCTCGTTCTTAATTGGGAAAAATGCTACTTCATGGTTGAAGAGGGCATAGTGTTGGGTCACAAAATTTATAAGCATGGGATTGAAGTAGACAAAGCCAAGATTGAGGTGATTTCAAGGCTCCCTCCCCCCACTTCTGTCAAAGGAGTGAGGATTTTCTTAGGCATGCAGGGTTCTACCAACGGTTTATCAAGGATTTTTCGAAGGTAGTGAATCCTCTTTGTATGTTTCTAGAGAAAGATGCTAAGTTTGTGTTTGATGAGAAATGCAAGGAGGCCTTTGAACTTGTCAAGCCTAAGTTGACCACCACCCCGATCATTAACACACCCAATTGGAGCTTTCCTTTCCAGCTCATGTACGATGCAAGTGATGTTGCGGTTGGGGCAGTGTTGGGTCAAAGAGTGAACAAAATGTTTCATCACATGTACTATGCAAGCAAGACTACGAATGAAACTCAAAGGAACTACACGATGACGAGGAAGGAATTGTTGGCTATTGTGTTCACCATGGAAAAATTTTGGCCATATCTTATTGGAGCCAAAGTCATAGTGCACACCGACCATGCCGCCCTTAGGTATTTGATGACAAAGAAAGACTCCAAGGCAAGGTTGATGCGATGGGTGTTACTTCTTCAAGAGTTTTATTTGGAGATAGTGGGACCAGAAAGGTAGTGAGAACCAAGTGGCGGATCATTTGTCACGCTTGGAGGAGGAAGGAAGGTTGTGTGATGGCCTAGAGATCAATGATACATTCCCTGATGAGCAAGTACTTTCTGTGTCGATGTGTGATATGCCATGGTTTGCGGACATTGCTAACTTTCTTGTGACTGGAATCATTCCGTATGAGCTCTCTTCTAACCAAAGGAAGAATCTCAAACGGGATAGTCTGGAGTTCTTTGGGACGATCCATACTTGTTAAAGATTTGCACCGACGGAGTGATCCGGAGGTGTGTACCTGATGAGGAGAAATTTAGCATCCTAGAGGCTTGTCATCCCCCCCCCCCTTGGTGTCCATCATGGAGGGGTGAGGATGGCTTTGAAAGTTCTGAGTTGTGATTTTTATTAGCCAACCTTGTTCAAAGATGCAAGTGATCTAGTAAAAAGGTGTGATCAATGTCAATGAGCGGGCGGGATTTCCAAGAAAGATGAGATGCCTCTAAACACAATTTTTGAAGTTGATATCTTTGATGTATGGGGTATTGATTTTATGGGCCCTTTTGTAAGCTCGTGTGGTAGCACTTACATTCTTGTAGCGGTTGATTATGTGTCAAAATGGGTTGAGGCCATGGCCTTACCCAACATTGAAGCTAGAAGTGTGGTGGCATTTCTGAAGAAGAGAATTTTCACAAGGTTTGGTACACCTCAGGCAATCATTAGTGATAGAGGATCGCAATTTTGTAATAGAGCTTTTGATGCCTTGCTTTCCAAGTATGGTGTCAACCACAAAGTTTCTACACCTTATCATCCTCAAGCAAGTGGCCAGGTTGAAGTGTCTAACAGGGAGATCAAGAGCATTTTGTCCATAACTATCAATGCCAATAGGAACGATTGGTCTAAAAAGTTAAATAATGCTCTATGGGCTTATCGGACCAATTACAAGACCCCAATTGGTATGTCACCGTACTGGTTGGTATTTGGGAAAGCATGTCATCTACCAGTGGAGTTGCAGCATAAGGCCATGTGGGCCTTGAGGAAACTTAATCTTGAGTGGGATGTTGCGGCCAATCTTCATGTTGAGCAACTCAATGAACTTGATGAATTTCGGTTCAATGCATACTCTAGTTCGTCCTTGTATAAGGACAAGATGAAGTACCTTTATGATAAATATGCTCGTGGAAAGGAGTGCAAAGTTGGTGATTTTGGTGCTCTTATTCAATTCTCATCTAAGGTTGTTCCCGGGGAAGCTGAAATCAAAGTGGAGTGGACCATTTGAAGTAGTGTGTGAGACCCCGTTTGGTGCTCTAGATTTAAAGAACAAAAGTGGTGAAGTTTTTAGAGTAAATGGGCACCGGATCAAGCATTATCTTAGGAAGTTTGATGATATCCATGTGGTGGCTGTTGTTCATTTCAAATCATGTGATGGTAACCCGCGACGTTAAATCAGGCACTTCTTGGGTGGCAACCCATGTGTTTTTCTTTTTGTTTTCTTTGATTTTCTTTGTAGTATAGGATTGATTTTTGGGCTAACTGGTTGTGAGATGTTACAGGGATTGTGTTGACACAGTGCAATACATAATGAAGAAAATGTTCAGTCTCTGAAGTTGTCAGTGTGGCCGCACTACACTTTTTGCGGTCCGCACTGGTGAAGGCCAAAATGGTACCTCTCTGAAGTTGGCCACTACGACCGCACTACACTTTGTGCAGTCCGCGTTGGACCATTGCGGCCGCGGTCTGTTCTGTGAGGACCGCAGTGGGATAACTGGCCAAGCTTGATCATAATAGCCCAGTACGGCCCGCGATCCATTTTTTGCGGTCCGCACTAGTAGGTGAGCATGGGCCCCAGGGGTTTCTCTATAAATAGACCCCAAGGACCTCTTTTTACCCTTTTAGCAAAATTAAACCTCAAAGATATTATTTACTGTTCATCCCTCGCATCTTGATTATAATTATTGCTTGACATTGCTTAGTTGCACTTCATCTCAATATCTGGTAACATTTCACTCAATTCTTCTTTGTTTAATTGTATAATTTCATCTTATTTTCATTTTTCTTAGATTATAGTTCTTCTTCTTCTTCCCGTACTTAGTTCGATTTTTAGGTTAAGTTAGTTTAAATGATGATTCATGTGAATTTAGTGAGTATAATGGAATGGGAAAACATTTAGGGACCCTAATTAGGTAAAAATTTGGACTTAATTACAAAATCTGATGAACCCTAACTCAGTGCCAAGTTTGGGCCCATAGCACGGACCGCAGTCATTTCTGTGCGGTCTGTGGTGCCCTAGTGCGGTCCGCAGTACCACTTTGTGCGGACCGCACTGATGATCTTGTGCCCAGGTGACCTTTGCCCAGTGCGGTCGCACTACATTTTGTGTGGTCTGATCTGGTGAGATTCAGAAGCCATGTTTTAGGAAACCCATACATGTGCGGACCGCGGTCATTTTTGTGCGGTTTGCGGTGTCCTCAGTGCGGCCGCACTACCATTTTGTGCGGTCCGTACTAGGCAAGTTCTGCAACTGTCTGCAACACTATGAGCAATTTGTTCTGCTTCAATTACTTGAACTGCTTTGATTGATACCAACAAATACATTGAATGATGTTTGTAGATAATGGTTAAACAACGAGGAGGAAGAGGATCAAAACAACCCGAGAGAGATGAATCCTCCCGCGGGGCAAAGGAAAGAAAATGATCAAACTTACTCCCCAAGCTCGGGAAAAAATAAAAAAACCAGGAAGCTAATAAAATCTGCAGACATAGTTGCTTCCCATTCCTCGGGAAATGAGTACCAACCGTCAAGGGACATTTCTTCAGACTCCATGCCTGAATACATGGAAGACTGGCCGGAGAGAACTAGACTAAGAGACACCCCTCTTTAATCACGCACTACCCGAGCACCAGATCATGTTTCTACTGAGTCGTGTGAGGGCTCAGCAGTCGATAGTAGGGAATACTCTACCTCCCCCACAGCTTCATTATCCAGTGGAGGTGCAGACAGAGGTGAAGAGGAGGTACAAGGGGATGAGTAGATAGCTGAAGATGATAAGCCTCGGGTGGGAGGCATTGCCCGAACTAGACAGCCCGCTGTTTGGAAGGATAGGTTTGTGAGCCAAGTGGCATACCACAAGTTTAGGGAGTGGTGGTTGGTGATACATTTGATACCGGAGCGGAGTTTTATTGACAGAGATCTATTACCCCATAACCCTGACATGCAGAGATAGTTTATAACTAGAGTGGGCTGGGGAGAAATTCTCAGATGACTATATAGACGCCAACGAAAACATGGTCAAATAGTTCTATTGCAATGTAGCCCACATACAAAAGGGCTCCAAAGTGACCAAGGTTCGTAACAAGACAGTGTTGTTTGCCGAGAGATACCTTAACGAATACTTGGGTTTCTATGAGGAGGATGAATCTTTGTACCTAGCGAAGTTTGAAATGGGTGAGGAGGTTCGTCCATGGTTAGCTCAGTACCTGGAAATCCTAGGTACCGTTCCTGATTGGTTGACAGCTGGGGTAAAAATATTGTGGAGGACCCTGAACTTTGAGTCAAGGGGTTGGGAGACCTTTGTTTGTAGCCGGTTAGACCCTACTACACATGACCAGACCCTTCCTCTCCACCGGGATATATTGGTTTCTTCGATATTGGCAGGATACCCCATAAATGTGGGGAATGTGATGTCCCACATTATCTCATTAGTGGGAGCAGAGCATGACCGAAACTACCCTTTCCCCAACACCCTCTCTATGTACTTTCGGGACTGAGAGGTGGACAAGAAGCCTTACAACGTCAAGGTCAAGGTGATTGCCTCGTTCTCCTGGTATAGATTGAAGGGGAATGCCAACCCCAAGGACAAGAACTACAAAGCCCCTACTTCTGCCCCAACTAGCCAGTCTGAAGAGCCAGTTGTGGTACAAGTCCCTGTTGAGCCCACTTCCACTTCTGCTGTCATTCCTCCTGGCCCCTCCACATTAGTAGGCCCAGAGATCTCATTTTCCCAGGCCCATCCCATCATTGCCCACCGGCTGAGCCAGGCCCTGCTGAGTATAAACAACTAGATGCATACTGCCTCATCCAAGTTGTCCACATTGACTACTATTGTAGCAGCTCAATCGGTATCTCAGCCAGCACAGGTCCCACTGTCGATATAGAATGCTTTGAAGGAGATACTTGACAACGAGAAGAAGATCCTCGAGACTCAGACTGCGCTTTCAAAGGCAGTGGATTCACATAGCAAGGCTCTCAAGGAGCTTGCCAAGGAGCATAGGAAGTTGTGGAAGACACGGGCCTCCAAGGAGTCCGTGAAGGAGCTGCGGGTAGATGTTGATAGATTGAAGGTAGACCAGCTTCCTTCGGACTTATTGCTTACTGATCCAATTCCACCAGCTCATCCACAACCAGAGCAGACCCAGAGGCCTCCGAAGAGGAGGATGATGATCCCTAGAGAATATGATGCTATCATCCAGTTGGCGGACCCGCTAAAGACCTCCTCTAGTCAGCCACAGGATGTACCAGTTCCACAGCCTGTCGAGGTCCAGGCACAGGTCCCAATAGCAGCAAAGCAGACCACCGGGAACCAGTCTGAGGTTCCCGAGCACACAGAGGACCCAGAGACCACCCATGATCCTATGCAGACAGACATGGCTTAGGGAGTCCTCTATATCCTTTTTCTATCTTTTTTTATTCTTATTTAGACTAGTTGTCATTAGGGACAATGCCAGCTTTCATTTGAGGGGGTAAGCCCTGCATTTTGGATGACTGTATATATTGATATTTTTATGCTTTCTTGATTTTCTTCACATTTGGTCTGTATATAATTTGACATTATCGTATTTTTTATTTCACTTTTGGTCTGTATATAAAGTTATATTTCATTATATATATTCATCCCGTCCACTGTATATTCAAATCCCCTCGTGTATATTTTTGTTCTATTTTTCACAAAAAAATTTCATTTTTAGCTTCTTGTTTTTGAAAGTTGCAATAAGCCTTTGGTTTTCTTAATTCCACGGTTCTTTTCAAAGGTGGAGTGCTGTGTGAACCGGTGGCTCTTCCCAATGATAGATGGTGTTACAATCTTTTTAAGGGTTTGAGTCCGTTTTTCTTTGTTTTTAGTAGTTTATAGTTAAGGATACCTCAAGCAAAGCTTCACTTGGGACTAGCACATTTGCCTTTGATCTTATGGTCAAAAACAAATTGTTGTGTTTATGATGGTGAAAGTCGTGGCCTTGGGGCTCTTGTGTTGACCGATAATCATCAAGTGGTTTTTCGGGACCATCGTGTGCTCAAATCGTATCTAAGGTTGTTGTGGGACCCCGACTCTATGTCTTTAGCAATCTCTTAGCTTGTGTGGTGAGTAATTGAATTGCAAGTCCAAGTCCCGAGCCATTAGTCTAGAACTTGCCCTGAATGTTTGTTGAGGCAAAATCGTAGATGAATTTTGACTTAAGAATTATTATAGGCTCTTCTTGATCCAAATGATAGTTTGAACAATTTCATAGCCTACCAATGATAAGATCCCTAGTTAACCCTTTTGAGCCTTAGACCTTTTTCTTTCAAGAACCATGATACAAGCCTATACCCATTCTAAAAAGATACCCTCTCTTGGCACCCAAATCTTTCCTTTAGCACATGGAAAAAGTATAAGTTTGGGGGGAGAGACAATGATTGCAACAAAGTGGTAAAAAGGCACAAAAGTGAAGAAAAGGAAAGGCAATGAAAAAGGAAGAAAAGCAAAAGGACAAAAAGAAAGTTCAATGTGAAAAAGAATGAAAAGGGATTCGAAGAAAAGCAAAGTATGAAAGGTGTGGAAAGTTGAAAAAGGAGAAAAGGTTTAAAATGCACAAGAAAGAGTGACAATGTGTCTCTCTAACCCCTTAGAAAGAAGTGAAATGACTCAAAGAGTCAAGTGAATTGTGTCAAATGAATCAAAAAAAGTGCTTAAGGGAAGATGGAACCCACTTGAACAAAAACATGACCTACCCTAGACCAAAAGCCTTCACAATGACTCCACAAAAGCCTTATATGATCTTAAGTTAAATGAAGCTTACATTAGTGGACACTTATATAAGGGGAAAGCATATGGTACTTAGAGCCGGACTTGTGACATTTCCTTCAGAGAGATGAGTGAATTTCTAATAACCTCGTTTTGTGTGCCAATATTCTAAAGGTGAGTTTTGCTTAGGGAGATTTGAGGATGTGTGAGTTTGGGTTCCACAATAACTAAAGTAATTGAAACGGTTCTTTGATGTGTTGAGTCAACTCTTGATGCTCTTGTGTCACACATGATCCATGGTTTTCAAAGGTTAAATGTTGTTAATGATTTATTTGTATTGAGGGCAATTGTTAGTCCCAGTTAAGGTTACTTTAGGATAGCTGAAAATTCTTAGATTTTACCTCAAGGGGTGGGTTTTATTTTGTTTGCTTGAGGACAAGCAAAAGCTTAAGTTTGGGGGAGTTGATAACTAGGGATTTTGACGTGTTTCATACTTCTTCTTGCTTACACTTTGATTATAAATTCTTACAAGATAGTCCCAAAAGGCTCATAAGTTGTGCTTGATTGCAGGTTTGATCAACGAAGTGACGAGATGTCAAAGATCGGCTCAAAAGGAGTGAAACCTATACAAGTACCAAAGACAAGACAACTCAGGGCAAACAGGACTAGTGCGGCCGCACTACACTTTATGCGGTCTGCACTAGGGAGATTCAGAGACCTGGATTTTAAGGCATCAAAGCAGTACGGTCACAGTAGATATTGTGCGGCCCGTACTAAAGACACTGCGTCCACACTACCATTTTATGTTGTTCGCATAAGCAAACTTCAAAGAGATGTCAAGTGCCAAGGTTCAAGCTTGTGCGTTCCGCGGTCGTGTTTGTGCGGACCACGCTAGATGCCTCAGCGACCGCAGTCCATTCTATGCGGTCCGCGAAGCCTAGGTTCAGAGAGTTGATTTTTAAGAGTTAAGAGTCGTGCGGTCCGCACTAACCCCACAGGGGCATTTTTGTCTAGTTTTTCCAACTTAGTATACATAGAACATTTTTTCATTTTTAGGGTATCAGATATTACAGTACTGTAGCTGCGCTCGTGAGAAGACATTTCTTAGACATTTTTGGCACCTTTACGTAGTTTTTGATCATTGAAACTTTGTATTTACTTTAGTAATTAATTAATCTGTCTTTCTCTTCATTTATTTCTCTGATTTTATCTTCAAGCATGAGTAGCTAGACTCATTAGCTAGGGTTATGGCTTAACCCTTGTGTGGGTAATTGATGGGTGTTGTGATTTAAAGTTAGATTGATTTTGGGTGTTTGTTATCTGGTTTTATGGTTTAATTTATGAATTAGTGGTCGTAAACACTAGTTTGTGCTAAGTTGACTTGGGCTCTTCTTGAGAAAGAGAGCCTAAGTCTCCAAAATTGACCCAACAAGGAATTGGGATGGACTCAAGAGATTTGATAGTCCCAATTAAAGAGTTAAACCTCGAGAAAGTAATTACCCGACTTGAACCCTAGTTACTTGGGCAAATATGCATACCCAATTGGTCTCGAGAGAGTCAATTGGGCAAAACCACTCTTTCTACCGAGAGGTGTAGAGTGGGTAGTATTGAGCAACGGTTATAACATATTTCCCCAATCATGCCTTAGATGCAATCACCCATCAATTAGTCACCTAGGTCCTAAGCTAAATAGATAATCAATTCCAATCCTAGCTCTCTTTGGATTCGATCCCGACCCACAAATCGAGTAAAAGCTATTGTGACCCTCTCTCGCTACCTTTTAGTGGTGCGGAGTTGGAAGCGATCATCTATTGGTACAAAAAGGTAAGGGTCATGTCAAGTCTATCAACTTATCACCCCAAGAAGTGGGTAGAATAGCTAAAGAAGTGCCCATGAAACTTGGACCTTATGAAGGAAAATTCAACCTACGCGTCGCAATCATAGATGACTTCGAACTCAGAGTGATTGGAATTCCTGAGGCAAACCAACACCATTACCATATCATATGCTAACATGCTCTTGATGAGGGAAGAAAATGGGGCCAAGCCCCGCATCATACCGTACATGCCCATAAAGATAGCCGCTGAGAATATCTTGGCCATGCAGTTGAAAAAGGGAGTCAAAAGACATGAACCTATGGTTCCAGCTACCCTTTGCAACAAGAATCAGAAGTCATATCATCGGCCTCAGATGACTGATGATTCTCCTCGGTGTGGAAAGACTCGTCAAGTAGACCAAAAGGACAAGTCGGACCGCTCATCACAAACGGGACTTTTGGAGCTGCTACATGACCTAGAAAAACCCTGGGAAAGTGTTTCCCTTAACTTCATTACAGGACTGCCCAAAGTTGGAAACCTTGCATCTATCTTGGTTGTAATAGATCGGTTTTCCAGTTATGCAACCTTCATATCAGCACCACAAAACACATCAGGAGAAGATGCAGCTCGACTCTTCTTCTCGCATATTGTCAAATATTGGGACCTGCCCAAAGCCATAATTAGTGGACGCGGCTCACGCTTCACTAGTAACTTCTGGACCTATCTCTTTAAGTGTTTTGGGTCAAAATTGAGTCACAGCTCAAGCTTCCACCCACCATTAGATGAGTAGACGAGACGGTTCTATGACATGCTAGAGGAATATCTTTGTCACTTTGCAACTGGATCACAAAAACATTAGGTGAAGCGTTTGGATGATACTCAACTGTGTTTCAATTCTCAAAAGAGCTCAATACAAACAATAGCATTTTTGAAATTGTTACCGGACATCAACCGCTTCTCCCACAAATAGTGAATGTATCAATCACGCTAAAATCTCCTCGAGCTGCAAACTTCTCGAGGGAATGGGAGTGCAATTTAGAAATAGTGCGGAGCTATCTCATCAGAGCCCAAGAGCAGGCAAAAAGGTTCGCTGATCAAAATCTTTGCTTTGTCCAACACCAAGCAGGAGACAAAGTGATGCTAAACATCCCAAGGTGGTACTTGTTTGCAGAGAGGACCCATGAACCTCGCCTACTACATAAATACGTTAGGCCTTTGTCCATTGAAAGACACATTGGGAAAGTCACATACCAGGTTGCCATCCCAGCCTGGTGGAAGATCCATGTCAGTCACCTGAGATCTCTTCGGAAAGACATGGAACATCATTCACAAAGCCAACTCACAAGACAGAGAGGAACAGACCTCACAGACAACAAGGGCTTGATCAATTATCATCTTGCAAGTAAGGCTCCAAGAACGTCGCCAACTCAAGTGGGGGAGAATGTCATGGGCGATTTTCCAGCCATGCCTCATGACCCCTTGGACGCACCCATGGCATCCTGGCAAGTCTCCCAACGCCCAGCGCCATGGTCGGCCCCGTGGTCTCGGCAGCGCCAAGTGACAAGCACGCATGTGCCTCTGTCGCCCCATAGGTAGCCCATGCCAGCGTCCAGCAGCTGGCGAATGCCAACAGTGCAGCGTGCACAGACAATGTCGAGCGCACAGTTCATGATGATGCTATCATCGCCGAGCACACAGACAATGCCGCGAGCATAGATCCTTATGCCTTGCCAACGTCCAGTCACAGGCGAACTCCATATAGTGTCGCGCGCGCCGACAGCACCGCGTGCACAAACCCTGATACAAAAGACAAAGTTGCTGCCAACGGACCTGTTTCTGCCATGTGGAAAACTAAGTCATTTTCATTATAAATATAGAGTAGTTTTATTTCATGTACTTCCATTATGTTTCTCTAGCGTAGTCAAGTCTAGTCTTGTAGCTTTGGTTTATTTTTTCTAAGCGTTATTAGGGGGGATCAAACAATCAAACTTTCTAGCAAGCAAACAATTCTCTGTACTGGTGTCTCTCCTCCTCGATACCGTGTTGCTTTTCTGTAATAGCTTTCACTAATGCAATCAAGCTTTCTTTCATTCTCAATTCTCATTTATGTTCTCTCAAATGCTCTTGACATTGGTTTCTCGTACGGCACTCACAATCTCTTCTAGTGTATGGAGGGGACCTTAGTTGGAGGACAATAACTGCACTGACATCAATTGCTTAGCCTTACGTTGCCCTTCTATTTTCTAAACTTGTGTGATTGTTAGAAGTAGATGAATGGTAACAAGGTTAGGGATTATACCATTTTTGGTTTTCTCTAACTGATCATTTGTTGATCATTTGCAGTTCCAACTTCACTTTCTTGGAAGATTACATCTCTACTTCTGATGACCTTCTTCTTCATAGGATCCCATTATCTGTACCCAAACTCTTAATCTCCATATCCAATGAATATACAGGTAACATATTCATCATCCAGCTTTATTCTCTGTTCCTTTGGTACATGTGCAAAAGCTCTGCAACCGAACACCTTCATATGTGAGTAGGACATCTCCTTGATGGTCCAAACTCTCTCTGAGATGCCAAACTCCAATGGAACTAATGGACTCCTATTGATTAGGTAACAGGTTGTCTGAACTACTTCACCCCAAAATGACTTGGGTAGTTTAGCCATTTTGAGCATGCTTCTCACCTTCTCAACAATGGTGCGGTTTATTCTTTCAGCTACATCATTGTGTTGTGGGATTCTAGGAGCTGTCTTTTCATGTACGATCTCATGGCTCGAACAATACTCTTCAAATTCCCTTGAAGTGTACTCATATCCATTGTCACTTCGGAGACGCTTTAGCTTTCAATTCATCTCTCTTTCTACTAAAGCATAAAACTTTGGGAAAACTTGAAACAACTGATCTTTGGTTTTCAAGATATATACCCACAATTTTCGTGAAGCATCATCAATAAAAGTAACAAGTATTTGTTACCGCCCATCGATTCTATCTCTATTGGACCACAAACATCAAAATTTACCAAATCAAGTATATTCAATTTTCTTTCAAACGATGTCTGAAATGAGACTCTATGTTTTTTACCGAATAAAAAGTAGTCACAACGTTTTACTGTTGTAGCTATGGCAAAAGAGATGAGTGATTTCCTGACTAGAATTTGCAATCCTTTCTCGCTCGTATGACCTACTCGTTTGTGCCACAAATTTGCAAAAATCTCATCTTGTGCCATGCTCAATTTACCTCAGCATATTTTTATATTTATCTTGTACAAGGTGCCATGAGAAACTCCTGTTGCAATCACCAATGATCCCTTGGGGAATCTCTACTTTTGATTTGCAAAATAGTTCTCGTATCCATCTCGGTCCAAAGCTATTCCCGAGATTAAGTTCATCCGCAAATCAGGTACATTCCGCACGTCCTTTAGAACCAATGTGCATCTAACATTTGTCTTGATACAAATGTCATCGATCCCCGCAATCTTTGAGTAACTCGTGTTACCCATTCTCACAGTGCCGAAATCACTTGCAATATATCTGTAAAAAATTCTCTTACATGAGTGGCATGGTAATATGTCGTTGTGTCAACCACCCATTCCGACTCTAGACCTACCAAGTGCATGCATTCCTCTTCCTCATTTATAAAGAGAACGACATTATCATTGTTCTACACCATGGCGATTGTGTTGCCGCTATTCTTCTAGCCACTATTTTCACTTTTTCCATTTCTTAGATTTGGGCAATCTCTTTTGAAGTGACCCGGTTGATCACAATTGTAGAAATTTATGGATTTTGATTTGGATCGGCTCTTGGACTTCCCATGACCTCCGGATCTACCATAGTTGCTCGAACTCCTTTAGTAACTCTTGCCTCTACCTTCTGTCATGAGATCCTGTCCTTGATTTTCAGGCTTCTTTCTCATCTTCTCATTGAGAAGAAAAGACGATGTGACATCCTTCAACTCAGTAGTGGTTTTACCATGCAGGATGGTTGTTGCCAAATTATCTACGAAGATTGTAGTGAGTTCAAGAGCAAGATGGCTTTATCCTTTTTCTCAATTTTTACTCCGAGGTTGACAAGCTGTATGATTAGTCCATTAAACACATTTAAATATGACAAAAATTTGTACCTTCACCCATATGTAGGGCGTATAATTGCTTTTTCAGATACAATTTATTTGTCAGTGTTTTGGACATGTATAGGCTTTTCAACCTTGTCCAAATGCAACAAGCAGTGTCTTCATCAATAATATTATTTACCATATCATCTGATAAGTGCAACCTAATTGCACTAGCAACATTTTCATGCAAGTCAGTTCATGTAAAGCCCTAGTATTTTTCTAATACAATTGAGCCTAATTCAATATTAAGAGAATAATTAATAATACCTCGAAGTACGTACAAACCCGTGTGAGAGTAGCAGGGTCATTGGGATACTCGAACATAAGGTCAGAAGGGGTAGGGGTCCTTAGGTTGAGCAGCTAAATGCATGATTTAGCAAATAAAAGAGGAAAAGAAGTTTTGTAGTCAGCGTAGCGATGCTGGCATGCGTAGCTAAAACCAGCAAGAAGAAGAGATGAGAAGGAGAAGTTTCAGCTGTGCGTAGCTAGGAGCATAGCTACACTGGAATGCGTAGCAAGAAATAGAGGAAAAACAAAAGGGACTTCAGATGCGTAGCTAGAGTGCATAGCTATGCTCAGCTCCTACGCACCCCCATTTTCTATAAACAGAAGGAGGCGGGGAGAGAGAAATTGAGCAAGGTTTTAAAGCTTTGATATTTTAGAGAGAGAAAGGGTCAACCCCATGTCTAATACACTTCAAAGTATGATTTCTTGGTACATCTATGATGTTATAACATCATTATCTATCAGAACTAGCACATATATGGAACCAATCCATAAGAATTCACTTGAATCTTGAAGAATTGCCTAGAACACCAAAGAAGAGATTTTATAGGGTTTCTTCAAAAGGTAAGCTCTTCTACTTTAATCTCATATATGAGACACTAGTTTCTCGGCACGTGCATTGTACGTGTATGCTAAGTCATGTACATATATGATCCAACAATCGATTCAAGATGTCCCTTCACAATATAAAAAAATTATTGAAGTAATATTTGTAAAGGTGTTTGTGGAAGACTTTGATGACAATCAAAGCTTAATCCTGAATAACCATAAGCTTCCAATCCAGTGACATTCATTTTTATGGGAAAAAGTAGCAAAGTATATCAATATCAATTTGCAATAAGAAAATGTACAGTTTCTATTTTTATATTTCCTCCAACCGTGCTTTTCTTCACTGAAATGATGCTTAATTTATGTGCTATCTATTGCGTTGTACCTCGAAAATGTAGTATTTCTCAGTGTGTTAAAAGGTTTTTTTGGGACTCGCCTCTAGGCTGGCAGCGGGACAGGGAACTATCAAAACACCTTGAGGCTCATGTGTGAGATTAGTTTTGTGAGGCTTACGGCCCTAAGCGCCCGACTCTACGCCCTAAACATGTCTAACACTCAATGCTCGGGACTTGCTTAAAAGTTTCTATGCAAATCATGAGTTGAATTCACCAATTAGCACTTTTGACTCTTAAGTTTAACAAATGAATAATTATAGTTCCTTTTATCAATAGGAATATGAATAACTCAAATAACAAACCATTTACTAAATTAGAATATTGTGTGAATCAATATTACACTACTAGAATTCCTGCAAAAAGCGACCAAACTTTGGCGACCAAAGTTGGTCTATCAGAAAAAGCGACCAAAGTTGGTCGCTAAACTCGTAAAAATAATAAAATAATAATTTTAACTAAATTAGCGATCAAAGTTGGTCGCTATTGGGTCGAAAAATTAGTAAACCTGTTGACTGGACTAGTCAGACTTGCTTAGTCAAAGATTTTCTGAGATTAGCGACCAACCCACCTACAAAATTTTAATAATTATATTTTTATTTTTAAAAAATTATAAAAACTAAATATATGAAATTTAAAATTAGCGACCAACAATGGTCGCTAAACAAAGGGTAGGCAGATAGCAACCAACGTTGGTCGCCAAACTCTGACTCAGTTATAAAATTTTAATAATTTATTATTAATGAAAATAATATATAAAATACAAAGAAATCTTATTTAAATTTAGCGACCAACTTTGGTCGCCAGCTTAAATTCATGTCTAGTTGGCGACCAAAGTTGGTCTCTATTCAGGTCAACAATGGTCAAAATTAAAAATTACTTTTGTATTTACTATCTAAATAATATAAATGTAAGACGTTAATACTTTTGTAATACAAGG